>JARKHS020012972.1:0-33007 GCA_030143305.2 Amblyomma americanum
ACGCCAGTACATTATCATTAGCTGTACAATATATATATATATATATATATATATATATATATATATATATATATATATATATATATATATATATATATATATATATAATATAAACGGCGCGTGGCATTTGTATTTGATGGCAGTCTGCATTGCTAAAAACAACTCTTTGTAGCTTTCAGCTTTCAGAGCAAAGCCATCTCTCACTTCGTTTTAGATAGTCATACCTCTGTGGGTGAAGAGGAGATGGATTGCGTTTCAAGCTGTCTGCATTGTTTTCCGAAAAAAATAAATGAAACGCGGCTGAGTACAGTTTTATCGCTCACGAAACTACCTATTCAGCACCATGCAGGTTGGAATTGAAAGCCACCGTTTGCTATGCATTATAGGCATAGATTGACTTTGCATACGTGAAAGCGCATGCTTATTTTGGTCGAACTCAAACGAAACCTTAGAAAGCTCATGAGCGCTCCCAGCTAGAAGTTTGAACGCAACTTGAGACGGCAGGCGACAACAACGAGCTAGTCTCATCTGCCTATGGTGAGGGGGGGGGGGGAGAGGTGCTCTAGCGTGGCGCAGGAAATTTGCAGGAACTAAGCGAGAAAATTTGTTTGCGCGGATGGCAGGGGCAATGTCGGAGTTGCTGGTAAAGCATTGCACGGCCGTAAAGAAAACCTCTGCGATCAGGGACACGCAGAATTGCAGCGACAGAGGGACCCTCGCCAACCACCCAAGCGAACGAGCGGTCATCAGCTGGGTCGCGGTAGAGGAAGGAAGGAAGGAAATGAGCGGGAAAGTATGGGAGCGCGCCAGCGCTACACCACTGCGGAAGCGATTTAGCCCCGCACCCGACAAACGCGCTTTGTTCGGCTTCAAACGACTGACGCAACGCGCAACCCCCCCCCCCCCCCCTTCCCTTCCTATCCGCCGTACAGCATTTGTGCGCAGAGGTACACAACGCCTCTGTGCAACGCAAACGATGTCGCTTTGCTGATAGCGATGTGAGGAGGCATTAGCAGCAGCTGGAAGACGCCGCCGCCTTCCCTCTCCAGACCATAGGGTATGCGCTGGGGCCGTGACCTCAACCGCTGCAAGGTCTAAACTTCCTCTCAGTCCACAGGAACCCCCTTCCCTTCCTTTGATTTTTCTTTTTTTTTTTGCTCTAAGCCGCGAAACGAGGCGGTTACGTGCATTGCTATATTCGGAAATTTGCAAGCTCCCTAGCTCTCTATGGCGTCAGCTTAACGCTGTGCATTCATGAGCGTCTGGGGTTTCGCGCCGTCAGAGATGCAGCTAGCCAGAGTGGGCCAAAATTAAACGAAGCTCCAGTCAAAGGGGTGGACGTTTGGGGAGGGGGGGGGGGTGAAGGCAGTCAAGAAAAGATGCGCAGCAGGGGTAGAAGAGACGGACATAGCGCAGCACAGAGAGTAATGAGTTTCTTCAGGGCCTCCTCGTCTCTCGCCGCTGTACTCATGATGCAGATTTGAAGTCTTGGATGTATTGGATGAAAGTTTAGTTGCGAGTAGTTCTATTTGGACTCAAACACTAAGTATGAATGGAAAAGAATATTCATTAATTTAATCAATATTTGTTTCGACATGTAAAGATTATATGGCAGGAATTTTTTTTTTCAGACTTGTTTTGACCATGCATCTGTTTGCTTTTCAGGAGAGAAACGTTCAATATTTGACTATACTTTTTAAGCGAGGCTAAGTTTTTATTATACATTCGGAAGCGGAAAGGCCTGTATCTCTCGCTGGTAGTCTACTTTGTGTTCATATTAAGACTGATGCCGTCCCGCCTGGGAAAGCATGAAATTAGACGAAATAAGCTGGAATAAAAATACGCCTCACACTTTACCATATTGACATCTCACCACGGTTGTAAGCAATGAATTGTTTGTAGTGCACAATAGGCAGGTGAAAGGAAGGAAGCCAAAAGACATTAAGACAGCCTGGAACTGATTTCACAAACGCATTAGCAATAATTCTCAGAATGATCTGGCTGCTTTTTGTGCCTTCGCATGTTCTGGAAAGACTTTATATTATCTCCAGGGGCAGTTATAAGCTGGAGCGGCTCTGCTGGAGTTCTGCATCGGATTTGCACACTAAAGGCGCTGTTGTCACCTCGTATACGTGGTAACTAAAATCTATCGTATTCACCTGATGGACAAAAAGAAAATTACCTCGAATGTCAACAAGCATTCTGGACAACAGTGGACGTTCCAATCACTCTACCACTTACTTCGATGCGATCCTGGTGGCCGTAGTGGAGGGCTACGGATAATTTCGGCCACCTGAGATTCTTTACCGTGCACTGACATCGGACAGCACACGGGGCTCTGACAGCCATGATCGGGAGCGAACCCGTGTCTTGCGGGTCTGCAGCCGAGCACCATAACCATGTGCACCCAGAGGTCGGCACTCTTTTGAATGCCTCAGCTGTAATCACGTGATCAAGAGAGTGCCCCCATCAAAGTTGCTGTATAGCTGTAGTCGCCAAGTTTCCTTTGGAGATGGCGGCGAAAAGCTGGGAATTTTCGCTTTAATGCGGGGCATCGAAGCCGCACCGGAGAAAAAACTCGGTGGCGTCCGGCGTCGTCGGTCATAAGAGTCGCTGATTGGTCGACAGGGTGTGCGACGTCATGAAACTACGTTACCTGCCCGAGTTGGCAGCTGTGCTCGCAGGCGCCCTGGCAGTTGGCAGGTGCACCGATAACGTACATGATCGATAGTTGTGGCGCCCTCGGCGTCAGTTGGCAGGTGCATTTATTTTTGTACAGACGTTTCAGACAGCTCTACGTATCACATTGAAATGGAGCAAGAATGAACGCTGCTTGTGCCTAACATGGTGGACAGTCACCGCAAGAGGAGAGGGCGGCCACTGAAGCATGTCGCTGCAGATTTAATATTAGCGGCTGCACAGGCTGCAGCGTGTGCAGCGAATAGCAGTGACGAAGGAGGAGAAGCAGGCCGAGTGGTCTTCAGACATGAATGATGTCGCATTGTCAGCAAGTAATGTAGTTAAGCTTCCCACCATTTTTTTTTATTCTTCTTGTCGTAGCGCAATGCGATAGTGGCTTTCGTGCAAAACCTGCACGAGTTTCGCTGACGACTCTAGTAACTCGCATATGCACCGCAATACATCTCTGTCTGAGCTTCTTCAGGACCACGCATGACTTAAAGGCGTCCCGTCTGCCGTTTTGCCGCTGTGTCGGTGACTGCACACTTATTAGAAAAGCGAGAGAGAAATCAGTTGCTGATGGTTCCGTCTTTAATACTGCGGGAGCGCTCTGTGAGGGGTAAGAGAGCGTTCATAGAGAAAAGCTTACAAAGATAACTGAAATACCGCAGCCGCTTCACGGCGATAAGTGATACCAGAACAAAGTGAATGACGTTCTGTGGAATTTGTTTTAACGCTAGAGACTTGCTTTTTTCTGTCCATCTGTTTCTTGGGCATTAGAGTACCCCGCGCTTGGATGGCAATACAAATTGTTCACGAGTGTGCTGTGTGAGTGCTGGACACAGAAGAGTTTGTCATTCATTACAACTACGTCGGTTACGGGTAAAAAAATAATAGCCACAAGAAAGACGGCAGCAGATGACAAACCACGTGTTCGAAATGGATCCTGCAATAAAGTCTTGGCTTTCGCGACGCGCCTTGCTCTTTAAATGCCGGCTTCTGCATGCGAAAACGTAGATTGTAGCTAAATGCAAGTCTATTAGGCTTAGGCCTTCGGCTCGAGGACTTTTCAAATCGAAACACCAAAATCACTCACAGTTCCAAATTTTTTGGCAAGAATTTTGGCAGCGCCTCGTATTTAAAATAATTCTAAACCAATCCGCAGCGGCTCAAAACACTTGTGCAGTGCTCATTCTGGCGCACCAGATGATTAAAGCAGAACATAATGGACTCAACCGGAATAGTTCTCAAACATAAAAAAAGACAAACAGACACGCATTGACTTTCTCATTCGTTCAAAAGAAAAAATGCAATGGAAGTGCAACACGACAAACTAAAAGAACGCGCACACTAACAACACAGAGCACAAAAGCAGTGCAGGAGCTCCCTCACCCACCCTTCCTAACGCTCGAGCGTTGTCGCCCCACTCACTACGCGCACCTCATTGTGCACACCTGCCGTGTGCAGCAGATTTTACGCAAGGCACGAGAACCCTGACCAGTCAAAGGAGATTTACGCTTCTCAACTCTCAACAATGCAGCGTGCAGGCCCGCTCCGCGCGCGACGGTTCAGCGCCTAGGAAACACCTCCTCGCCTCTCTCTCACCCTCCTCCGTTGACAGCGATTCCCGATGCCCGACGGCTCCACCCTTCCTCCCTGTGCCGGCGTTCCTCAAACAATCCATTAGCGCGATTCATTAGCGCTTCAGGCGTAGCAAAATGGCCCCGGGACCAAACAAACCGCGTTGCAGAGGACCCGGCGTCGTCGAATTACGGCGCGCGCGGATTCTCGAGCCGGCTGTCCTCGATGCTCGACGCCTTCCTTCTTTTGTTACTTTTTGTGGCGGTGCTGGCATTCTTTCACGGCGGCTTTATTGCTGTCAGTATGTTTCTGCCTCGGCCGCGCACATTCGAAGAGCGGAATCTGGAAATCGCGCGCTCTAATCGCTGGTTGCGACACAGTATGCAATCGGGTGGACTGTAGAAACGCTTTCCGCGGCAAAATGACGCCGTCCACGGATTTCACGACGTACAGAGGGTAAATGGCGAGCGATTTAGGCACCCTTGATTAGACTGAGTTGTTTGCCCTAAAGGTTTTAAAGTGCGAACTGCTTAGAGTATTGGAATATAAATCTTCTGGAAAGCTGTTGATCCAATAGTGAAAGCTGAAGCACCTACAAAACTGCTCTCGTCACTGAACTTCGTGAGCTACAGTGGCACCAGGTTATGTGAATGTGCGCCACTGTACCGGGGTGCCAACGGTTGCGCAACTATCAAAAAGAGCTCTGCGCACGTGATCGCTGCTGGTTTGTTGAATCGTTCTTAAGCAGTTATTCAAGCACGACTGAGTACAATTTGTGCAACATTTGCGCACAGTTTAGAGTAGACCTTTTACTAGCTTTACCGGGTATCGAAGGCATAGCGATGTTCGATATGTCGCAGTGTTCCCTGGGAAGAAAGAGCACACAGTTCTTGCTTCGATTGAAGTGGTTATCTTTCCATGTTTGTCGCTGGTGTATCTTGAAGATTGTGCCCCCGTGCAGAGGCACGTTGCGTTCACATTGCGTTCAACGTGACCCTTCATCTCCGTGTGAATCGGCGTGCAAGGTTTTCCATTCCTGCTCAGTTCATCCTAGACAAGGTTATGTAACACAGTGCACGTTAAAGTATTGAAAGCATAGAGAATTTTAGATAGCCTGAAATGTTTTTATCAACAGACATCTTTTATTACCTAGGGCGTGGGAAATAATTTTCTTTAGTTTCCATTTCATTAATTCCCAATGAATTCCTTTTGGATACATTGACAAGCTCACAAAATTGCCAAATATATTTCTGGAACCGCGAGAAAGTTTGCTACGCGCTCCTCTAAAAATTACCATTGAAGAACACTGCAGTGAGACAATTTTCAGCCCGCGGCCTATCGTTCCACACAGCAGTGATACAACGCCCACATAAACAGTCGCCTCCTCTCTGTGCCTAAGTTCAGATGCCCATCTGCACTTCTATGCATTACTTGTTCGGCAAAGCAACGACTGAAGCGGTCGTTACGGAAGTTTGTCGCTTGTGCCTTCATGCTGTAAATGCTAATGCATGTGGCCTTCAGCAAATGACAGGGTGCCTTATGTAGTGACGCAGCCCGTTCGTGGCAAACGAGCTGTAATAATAATAAAAAAAGAAAGTAGGACGATTATCGATTTGCCGTTAGACTTCGGCGACCGAGGTGCAGTCGGTGACTTGCGGAAAATCTTTCGTGCAAGACAGAGAAGATAGTGCGTTGAAGCTTTGACACCGACAGTGTTGCATATTGCTAGGAGATAAGATGTAAAAAAAAATGGGGTGTAAGGGAAGTTTATACCCTGTCACATGGGTACCCCAAAGGTCATTGAGAATCAGGTCCTTATGTCCAAAGGCGTAAGGAGTGCAGCTCACGGCAGAAATGTTGCGGCTTTGCCGCTAACGGCCTTGGGGGCGAAGGCGCCCGTCAGAGACCTTTGGAGCCCAAAGGCGTGGCCTTCAAAAACCTGTCATCGTAGTGCCGTCCAACGTCGAAGTGTAAAAGCAAGGAAAACATATATGCAGTTTACTATGTTTGAAAGGATATTTAAATAATAGAAAAGCTCAGACTGGCTTTGCTTTTAGTACAAGGGTTTATATTTTATCCCCAGATTTCAAAACAGTAAAAGTGTTGCAGAAACGCAGAGTGCCCCTGGGAGCCAAGGCATTTTACCAAATATGCTGCTGATTAGGAGAGTAGCTGTTGCAATTCTATTAGAGAAGCAATTAGAGTAAATTAGAGTTCCCCACTTATATATTTTTTAAACTCTCGCTTCAGCCACGACTTGCACAGAAGCGGGTGTTAAGCCTCAACGACTGTACTCCTTTGGGCTGCACCTTGTGGCTGCGTTGCTGCTCGTTTGAGCTTTCGGTCTTTTGATTAAAAGAGGTGCCTTTGCTGAAAGGCCTTTGAGTAGAATGCCATGTGACAGGGGTATTATACTGATCGTCTCCCCCCTGGCATCGGAACTTCAAGCGATTTTATGGTTTATGGTTTATGGGGGTTTAACGTCCCAAAGCGACTCAGGCTATGAGAGACGCCGTAGTGAAGGGCTCCGAAAATTTTGACCACCTGGGGTTTTTTAACGTGCACTGACATCCAAGCGATTTTCAGTTGCGTTTTTTCTCTTCCGCTAGTCCCCACGTTTCATATAATCCACCTCTATACCAAATCTCTTGAAGCGCTTAAGCAGCGTAAGGGTGCTCGTCACGCGTTCTTAATTACATAATACATTCGTCAAGTCTGCACACAGTACTCCTGTCGTATGCGCATAGATTCGATTCATGGCCATGCTCAAGATCCAGATAATATTCACTCGTGATACTCTGACACACACTCAGGCATCACACGACCCGCCTACTTGGCCGCTTCCTCTAGATCCGTTCCTGTCGCACATGAATTGCCTTGTTCTCAAACCCGTGGTCTTCGCTGAAGGTACATGCGCAAAGACCTAAACACCCGGACACTCATGTTTCGCATGCGTAATTTGCGGCTTTGTGGTCATTAACTGTACCACAAGTCGTGGGGCTAGCCGAGAAACCGAACGAAAGTAGGTACATGCCCTCCCATAAATTCGTGTGCAACAACAGCACAAAAGAAAAACCAGTGTCTTGTTTTTACCTCTCACAATACACTAATAGCTAGGCGAAAAAAAAGAAAAATTGACCTAAGGTTAACACGGTCATGTACATTAATCTATGAGAGACGGCAAGCGGCCTTTCAGACGGCGCCTTTGAATGTATCGCCCCGATCAGAAGAAGCTACCACAACCACGATTGATTCGGATCTGCTTCTAGCCTATGGGGAACCTGCGCTGCCAAGGGGGCACTGCAATTGCTCCATTCGGTGACTCAAAACTGCTTTTGTCAGCCACGTGGGCCGCTGCAAACGCAAGAACACATTCTCCGCGATAAGATACCCGCGTTTGGCTGACAGCATTCATTGCCTAGCTTCTCTCGGAATAGCCCAGATAGCTGACGCACGGCACGTGCTCCTTCGACAGAGCGCGGAAGCTCACGCCAATAAGCACCTGAAGGTGGCGCGGAAAATTACTAATAGTACTACCCAAAACTACTTGCTCTTCTCGCTAGGCAGTGTGTTATGGCGCTGCAATCGGCAGTGCAAACTTCAGCGCAAGTTCCTCATAGCAGCAATACTACAAGAGACACAACATAGCGCCTGATGCGTGAGAACGCCTGGAAGGTAATCAGTGTGAAGCTCTGCGCAAGCCAGGTTGATGCTGGGAGCATATGGCACCCGTGACGCCACGTGTATACCCCCTCTACATAAAACATTCATTGTCTTCATCAAATACTATGAACGAACATTGCAATGGGCGTATTAATACTCAGTACATCGTTGTACAGATCGGTTTAGTCTATTTTTATTGTATTCAAGAGATATTGAGACGCGGGCGCTTGTAAAAACCAGTCGGTTGTCCTTAATGCACGAGGGATCAGAAAACACAGAATGAACGACAGATTAGCCAGGAAATTGCATTGACTAGCAAAGAAGTAAAAAACATGCTGTTAGTAGCAGCAATTTACTATAGTCGGATACAACTCAAGAACACAGCGGGTTTTTTCCGTCAGAGGGCCCCCTCTAGCCATTAGCGTCGGTCATTCTCATTCTGGTGATTCATAACCCTGCTAGCGTGAAATTCTCCGCCACAATTGTGAGAGGGGTCAACCCCTGAACATAGAGGGAAAGAATTATCCCCTTTCATCTACCACTCTGTGCTTTGCCACACTAGCAGGGCCATGAGAATCGGCCGACGCCGTTGGCTGGAAGGGACTCCTTTGACGGGGAAAAGGCGCTACGTTCTTGAGTTGTCCCGGTCTATAAAGAGCAAAGCGAACGGCAGGCATTTAAAAGGATACAACACTAATCAGCTGCAAACGCTGAGAGTAGTGCTCTTGACCTACAAAACTAGCCGCCGAAGAAATACCTCCGCTGGTATTCGCTAACGTGGCTGCATAATAATGAGCCAGCACTGCCGAGTTGTCGCCGCGATTTCACTGACATGCTACATTAACGTGCCCGCGCTCTCAGCTTGGTTTTCGAAGGAAGTGAGAAGGCACTCGAAACGACTGCACACGCACCCACAACGATTTTTTCTTATTTTCAAGAGCGAAAGGGAGGTGGACTAACATGCGATGGGACAAAACTGCTCTGACATAAAAGTGTGTTGGCGCAGGAATGCCGCTGCGCGGTCCACGTTGAGCAGGGACTCTCGTAGGCGGCGCTTGGCCGTCGTGAGGCCCAGTTAGTTGTGCAATTGAACGGAGAGATACTTACGTTCTGTGTAGGCGAGCTTCCTTTGCCATTAGGATCAAAAGACCCTGCAGATAAGAGCGTCCTAACCCACTGAAGGCTGGAAACCGCCAAACAAAGCGATGACGTCTTCTTGGAGCTGCTTGGTTGTGATCAAGTAGGACAGTGTGCGTGCTGGGCAGATGGCGACAGCAATAAGCGTGACGGTGAAGTGAAGACTACAGAACATAGTGAAAAGAGGCGTGGAACAAAAATACGGGCAACTCTGCAATTTCCACTGCAGAGTTGCAGGGGCACGGGCAGGGACACTTTATTTTTCGTTCCTGTTATCGTCCCTCAATAAGTTTCGTACAGTTGCAGGCCAGTTGGTTAAATATTCGGTCTTTGTTTAAAACAGCGCAAAAAACACAGAAGAAGATAGAAATAGGCATATACGTGTTTGCTGTGTGTGTCCCTTTGTGTCTTGGTCCATGTCTTTTGTGCTGTTTTAAGGAAGCATGAATCAGATAGCCCGCATTTCTGCCGTTGTAAACCTGTAGCGTTGAAGTCAAGAGTTGCGCTGTCACATAAAGCTTGCGCAGTACTGGGAGTAAAAAGAAACAGGCACGAATTTGAAAACGTGCGTTCTAGGAGGACCGTATTTCTTTTCATGCGACTCAAAAATAAAAAAAAATGTGCTGTGGCGATTCTATCAGTACGGGAAGCATACAGCGCTGCATTTGTACAGAGCTCAACGCTGAACACTTCATATTCTTCTGCTGCTAAGAAATAGACCATTACTGCGTTTGCCTGCTAGGCACCGAAAATGAGACAAATAAAGTTAAACTGATTAGAATTATTACGACGCATTCGGCGCCAGATGCTTCCAAAAGTAGCATTTCGCTCATAAGAGGGAGATATAATGCAAATATTTCTGTTTAATATATGTACTGGTGAACGGAGCGAAAAGCTAGAGCTTTGTTGTTTTCCCAACTTTGTAGAAGGCTTCACATTCACTTTACCACACGATTAACAGTAATGAGCTTTGAAAATTTAAGGAATAAAATTATGTGAGCTGCACGAACTTCAGCGTTACCAATGCAAGATAATTCGTTTTACCAATCTGATTGCTGCAGCATATGCAGCCATGAAGCTCGAAAATAACGTTGGTCTAAATCTGCAACAACTGAGGACTTCTTGTGCATTTGGTTCAGCCTACTAGCTCTGAAATACGTATGTGGATAGTAAGATAACGCTGGTGATCTTTGGGTGCTGAAGTCATTCTTTGCGAGCTTCAACTCTTTTTACACCAATTTTTTTTTTAATAATGAGGCGCTGAGTATTAAACTTGTTAGCTTTCGTCAGCTTTTCCACTTCGTTTTTTTTTCTAGCTTCCGCTCAATTCCGCTGTTTTGCGCTGCTTGGAAGTCACGAAAACGCCCCAGGACGAGAATAGCCTCAGTAGAGAGCTTTTTAAGCGCATCTTGTGTCATCAAGCAAAAATAAACAAATTGCATAAGTTTTGCAAATAAAGTGAATCCCGAATTAAATGTTTCCTTTCAACCTGCAGCGATATTATGTTTTTGCAGAAGCGTGAAGAAATAAAGAGAAAGAAGGAAAGAGAGAGAGAAAGAAATAAAGAAGGAAGGAAAGAAAGAAAGAAATAAAGAAAGAAAGGAAGGAACGCGCGCACACGCATGCACGCGCACACACACGCGCACACGCGCACACGCACACACGCGCGCACACAGACACACACACGCGCGCGCGCGCGACTGGATGCGCGACACCGCTTGTAGCGAGAAACAGGGAAAAATTTATGGAGGGAGTGAAGAAAGGTGGTGAGAGAGAAAGCAAAGGCCACGTTATGTATCAACGAGCAGTGTTTAAAACTCATGCTGACATATCATGATATTTTATTACTGCAGTTCCTGGAAAAGACAGAAACAAATGACGTCAATAACGTGACGGGAAAAAAAGCCGAAGCAAAGGCAAGCAACCAATGACAAAAGAACATTGCAGGATTAAGCAATCCAATAAAAGCCGGCAGCATGCGTCGCACGATGTTATGTAAACATCCCGAGAAAAGTGAATTTGGACGCTTTTACGAAGCAAACTAAAGGGAATATTAGAAGAGAGGTAAGTTAGGGTACCCATGTGAAAAAACAACTATCGATTGGCTCGTTGCCCGCATCGACCGACCGGCGGCGAGCGCCATGTCTGGACCCCATCGACCGCATGCAAATTACACACGTGCGGAGCAAAACGGATGACGCGTGCGTGCCGCCGGTCCTCTTGTAACAAAGGGCCCTATGCAAATCATGCAGTCTCGTTAATGCTTGTCAATACTCGTGCGGCTCTTGATAGATGCCCACTGCTCGGTGGACATCTGCGATGATCGCTAGACGGCCTCTCATATCGTGTACACATTCAGGCACCGCCTACTCAAGGCTGCGTTTTTCTCATTGTTCACTTAAGCGACTCTGGTAGTTGAAGGACGAACGTTTTTTCGTCTATGATTGGGCGGTGCGCACATAAAGTAAAAGGCTAACACCTCATACTCTCTGACAAATTTGTGAATTTCACCTTCCTTTTAAAATTTGTGAGTGATTATTTCAGTTTTTTTTTTCAGATGTGTATTTATAACCGTTTATTTCAGCACAACCCTGAGAGGTTTCAATGAAGTAAAGGAAAAATGAAAATTCAAGGACTAAAATAGTGTTTAGGACTATGGCCTACAGTGCAGAAATTGGTATGCCAGAAAAAAGAAATTAGAAGCAATTGCAAGGTAAAAATATTTCAAAAGGCATGAATTGGGTTACCTAAATTATAATGAGTACCTAATATGGTTAATATTTTAAACAAAATACCACTAAAAATGGCGCCATACCTCGGTGCTCAGCTTATTTAGCTTGAAATGCTTGGGAATTGGGACTTTGTTCCCACCTTGAGTAGAAGAAAAATACCTTTTGTCATGGCCACCCTCTGGCAGCAGATGCCTGTGCGCAATAAAAATCCATCATCTTCAAAATAACTGTCAAAGAGAGCAAATAAACTAAACATGAAAAGTCAGCCGCACAGTGATACCGAAAATACGTGAATATATCTGCTTGGAACGAAGCAATGACACATAGGTACTTTTTATTTTCGTGAGAATTCTTGACCTGCATTTCTAGGAAGTGGATTTCACTTCTTCAGAAATGCCGAGGTTTTCACACATGTGCAATGCCTGAAGCGCGTTTTGGTAGAATATAGTGCTGACATACGCTTATATTCAGATGAATAAAAAATAAATTTTGAAAAGTAATAAAGGCGGCTTTTATGCTTAGGAGACGCGGGTGTAATTATTATCTAGGTTGTGAACGGTGAAGAAAAATCTAAGTAGGAAAACCGAAATGCTGATTGGCCAGTACTTAACGGTTTAATAGTTGTCCATCGTCTGGAATTCTTTCGGATCCCGCACGCATTTCAATAAAAATAAAATTTTGCACTTGTGAGGACGAGCAGCTTGTGAAACGAGCTCAGCCAAGGCGGTTTCATTCTGTAGTCTGACCAATAGCATGGTTCCTGCCTGCACTGGACTGGAAGACTATGTGTCCTGGAGAGTTCCACACGCTTTACAATAGTGTTATCTGCAAAAATTGTGACAAGAGTATAATTTCAGTATGTCTTGTCCCCCTGTCTTTGTTTCCCTTACTCTTATGTCTTATACCAGGAATAATTAAGGATCGTTAGACTCGCCTTTATTACTTCCGACCGTAAAGAAAACAGAAAATGAAGCAAGAATATCATACGCTGATCTACAGTTTATTTTTCTAAAAACATAATTATCTCCTGCGTAAGAATGATGATGTTCATCTTTACTAAGCTGCCTTAGACCACGAATACAATATTCAGCTCAGTCGACTACTTCGGCTAACGAAAAACTTCACGAAGCTTTTTGGTTAGGCATTTCTCGAGACGATAACCGCACGAATTAATCTGATGAGGTGATTATATTTGTGATACCTTTGACCTAACTCGCTATACCTCAAATATTAAAGTCTCTGTCAGAGTATCATAGAAGTCATGTAAGTGTGAGGACAGTATCGCTGTGATCATCTCCCCCATAAGTTCTGTTCTCCCTACTGATTACTACTTCACGCAGTGTTGCGCAAAGCTTTCTCTGAAGGCGCTGAGCGCAATAATTTCGCTCAGAAACTTTTCGGCGTCGAGCGATACGGGCCAGAATTACGAATAAAGCACCTTTAAGGAGGCACATATATGAAATCCGCTCATTAAGTATAGCTTTACGGGCAGCTAAAGAGAAAAGAATGCTGATATAGGAATGGAGCTGAAGGGGATGATTGCCGCGGGAATACGCTTTATTGTTCTCTGCCGAGAACTAGGCTTAGCTGGGTGCGCATCATGGGAAACGCCGTGTGGCGTTCAGCCACCAAGCGAAGGCCGTGAATGAAGCCGCTAGAAAAATTAGACGATGCCAGAGAAGGTCAGGATTTTAACTGGAAACACTGTACACCTTTTATGCACCCGCGTAGGTCGTTTTCTTTCCAAAGTGAGAGCACTAAGAGATCCATGAAGAAGAAAACTGTTCGGCGTCGGCGGCGACGACTGTGTAAAGCCTCTACCGGCCAACTGTGGCAGGTATGGTGTATAGAACGATTTGCCTCTCTCCACCTGCCACCTGTCATGGTTGGCCGATGAAAAGAGGAGAGGCAATCTCCTCTCCACCTGCAAGAGAAATGGGGCGGTTCGGAACTAAGAATGATTGAGCAAAAATAAAAATATCCGAGAAAGATTCAGTGAAAAGAATAAAAGAAGCGACTACGAATAATAACTACATAATCAGGCTTGTAACAGATTAGTGAATGAAAGGCAATGAAATTATGTGTAGAATAGTTTGGTGAGTGAAAGAAAACTACTATCGAATTTCCTTCGAATCAATCAAATTCATCGCCCTAATATTTTTTTTTCTTGTGACATTTATAAACTGCCCATTTGGATTCACAGCACGTAGTTTCGGCCCTTTATGGACACGGAAGGATATATCTGCAATCCGTGGTGAACAGACAGCTCTCGAAAAGCCTTATACGGGGAAAATTTACTTATGGTTCCAGTCTGTCCTTCTAAAAAACCCTCTGTGAATAGCGAGAGACAAAGACTGCGGTTATTATGTGGCCTCTAAAACAGTCAAATGAGAACAACTGAAAGAGTGTGTGTGTACAGGTTACCCTGTTTCCTACCTTTTTTTCTTCATGATATAAAAACAAGCCATAGCCAATTACTTTTTTTATTTAATTCGCCGTTTAGTCGTTAAGTGAACATTCGCCTTTTTATGGCCTTTAGTTTGCAGCACTTCAGGCAACGCTATCTGCTTTGACGTACGTGGTGTCCACCAGCAAAAAAAAAGTGTGTGTTTGCGCAATATTTCGTGCTCAGCAATACTAAACCACAAGGCGTTTTTTTTCTACTACTCTCTATATTTCTTTATTTACCATTTAGGCCATTTATAAGTTAAAAAGAGGAGTGGCAAATATACACAAACAATACCATGCTACAGGAATTTTAATCTAAGCGATGAGAAAGCACACACTTGAACGCTTCATGTTCAGGGATGAAGACAATGCAGGCGGGGAGGTAGTGAGAGCTGTCTCTGGAATGAAAAAAAAATAAAGTGCTGCTTAGGCCTGAAACTTGGAATGATAACTTTAAAGGGACGGTGAAGTGGTTTTAAAAAAAGAGTTTCGAGTGGTATTCTATAGATCTGTGCCCTGTCAATTCGAATATGACATTTAAATCGCCCGAAAATTAAATGATCGCCAGCTTTAAAAGGCTCGTTAGTAAATCCGATTTTATGTTTCTCAAGAATATCTTCGAAACAATGTTTACTGACTGTAAATAGAAAACTAGATTCAATATAAATGGTGAAGAAAGAATAATAATATGTATATTAATTTGAATTTAATGGAGGTTAATGATAAATGACGCCAATTTACACGGCTGTGAAAATCACCAGATATGTGCTCTGGAACCACTTCGCACACTTTCCAGTTGTTGGAGAGCGTGACAGTCTGCAATGATTCAGTAAATATCTGAGACAATATAAGATACAAAATAGTAAAAGTGGTTTTCAAAGATTTGCTGTTAATACTGTCAACACATGCAGGTGACGGCTGTTTAGCTTTCTCGGTCGGTTTGAAAATTCCCACCCACTCAGTGGCGACAGTTTCATTGACTGGGTGGGTAGAGAAGGTGTGCCGGTAACGGTTACCGGCGTAGTTATGAAACAGGAAAAGAATGTACTTTTCAGTACTGTGCAATATTCTTTGCTGTGTAATTAAGAAGCGTGGTTAAATTTCAGTGCGATATCTTTTTTGAGGCGGTTCATGTTGAGAACTATCCAAAACACGAGTTGGTGGGTAAGTAGTCAACCGTCTAGGCAAGATATTTTGAAATAAATGAAACATTGCGTTTCACGCAGAAGATACCATTTTTGTATTGTGATGCGCCAGTATGATAAGCGTTCCTTCTATCAGTGCTGTTAGACACGTCAAGTAAACATTAACATAGTTCATTTGTTGATTGAGATATTCCGCCAATGGCGCATGTATACAAGAGTAATCTTACACAAGGTCCACTAGAACTTGTATTCTACTCAAAACAGAGTTTAAACAGTATTACAAGAAAACCTTTCGAGCATACAGTTTGCTCATTCATGCAGCGTTAGGTCATTTAGCAAAAGAACATTAGGAGTGAAAAGAGAGTTTTAGTTTCACGTATGTAGAACTCTTACAGGTGACCAGTGCGCATGCGCAGAACGCAAAGGGTATACGCAAGTCTCACCTACGTATGTGAGATTCTGATTTTTACGTAGCGGTCTTTGCGTTGCTTGCTTACGTAGCATGACAAACATGGCGGCGCCCTGCCCGCCCGCTTCACAGCGATAATAGCTTCGTCGCTTTCGACGCGATATCGTGTTCTAAAATGTTGTATTCGCCTTCGATTTGCCCATTCTTACCCTCGCGTAAAGTTTCAAGCGCCAAATAGCTTTTGTTTTTCATATATAAAGGCGATTTCACAGCTGTTAAGCCTAACAAAGCAGCGCTCGGACGCAGTTCGACTGGCTTGGCTTTGACTCGACCTGTCTTAAGAGTGGCTACAGCAGTGTCTGCTTCTGTCAGTCGATGGCGCTAGGAAGAACGCTCGGCGTCTGTCGCGTACGTGCAACTAAAAGGGTTTGAAACGACATGCGCGTATTCTACATAGACTTCTCACGTTTGCGTACGTGAACTCTGCACGTGCGTGAAACTAAAACTGCCTAATGAACCGCCTTGCTCTTCGTTCTCAACGTAGAAACTCATGCTTTAGAATTTGTCTTGTAAAGCGTGCTCCTTTGCAATAGCACTCTTTGTGCGGAGAAGACGAATTTATGCGTTGCAATGCATCTACAATTCTGATCATTGAACAAATTAATAATAATAATATGCATATTATGTAAAAAGTGTTACAATTACACAAGGAAGTGAAAGACGCTGCAGAGGGTGCGTCCACACAGCTGTGCAAAGGCACAGCGTGGGATGCCAGCGCGCGCTGAGCTCTCGACGTACAGAGCGTAATACGCTTACAAACGAGCCTGAGGAAATAAAAAATAAACAGCGTTCACCCTTATGGTACAGCAAGTGGCCGGCGGCAGCTGGTTCGTGAAATCATTGAAGAAATGGTGGCGCACCGGATACGTTAAGAGTGCTCTTAGTTGCGTTTGGCCTCAGCATTTATCAGGACTGTGCCGTGCCTTCATGCTGCATTCAAATTGTGTGTCCGTTCTAGAGGTGGAGATCCGTGCGTATGTGTGTAATGTCTCTTACTTTCCACGGCCCGTTGAACTAAAGAGCGATGCACGTGTTTCATTATGTTATCGATTGCAACGAACTCCCTTCGAAAGCGAAGTCTCCTGACAGGACTTCGACGAGGAATTGCTTGAGGTTCATGGCGTGTATGTTGAAGTCCGCAACGAGGACGATTAGGGAAACCCTTTTAAACAGGCGAGGGATGACTCTAGGGATTTCAGGATGTTTTCCCGAGACGCATTTCGAGGCATACCGGTACGACCAGGCGCCTCACCAGATGACGAAGAAATTAATATCAGGCGCGAATGCCAGGAAAGTCAAGTATGCGGAGCGCATCTTCCGTGTCCGCGGCTCTGTGCATGCAGCACCAATGAACACGAAATAGGCGAAATGGGAACGAAGCTACGGCAGCTACGGCAGCTACAGCAGCAAATAAATTATGAGAATTTGATCGTACGCCATGAGTTCATTCTTTGTGCAAAGTAAGCGATTTTAGTGGCCGTATTCTTGACAGCCTTCTCCCGTCTTCATCGGGCACCTGTTCACACCCATGTGCGAGTGCCTAAATTCCCGGTTCTTAGATGCACAGGGCTCGCAGTGACACAAGTGTGTAAGCGTTTCAAAGTGCTTCCAGTAAACAGTTAGAAGCCAGCGCCTCCCGTGCGATATTCTTATCGCATACTCAGCATAAGCGAGACAAGCAATCAGCCTGCTCTTACACACCCAGCTTGTGGAAAGTTCGACAGACCTCTGGCGCTCGGGGTGCGACTGCGTGCTGTTGCACTTCCCTGTTCAGAATCGACCTTACAGTATCTCATTACAGAGCTATAGAAAGAACAAACTCTCTTATGTTGTTTAAACTTGTCGCTCTTAATTACGGAGGCTGACCCACACGCTGCGCACGTCATTGCATGTCAAAACCACGCAGCGGCGATGACGAAGCGCTGGAGGCTAGAGCTGGAACGCTAATTTTTTTCTGTGACAGTGCTAAAGTTTTTTTTTGCTATTCAGGATTATGCGGGAGCGGGATCCTGTGCATGAAGCACCCTAAATTTATTTGGGCTAAAATTAATGACTTCCTATAGAGCATGTTGATTGTGACGCTATTTCTGTTTTGTGCATGGTATAGTTGCGAAGCGACCGTTCAGAGCTCTTGCGTTTTTATACAAAATTGTTGATAACTAATGTACCTACAGGCACCGCTATCTTTGTTATCAATCTATTATGCGTATGAAATGTAGGAAACAGGTGACTTGTTCTCGCAAATTATTGATTTTCTAAGCTTCTGCAGTTGCTGCGCGGGCAGGAATTTCATGATCAGCGGTAAACTCGGTACCAAACAAGCTGCTGTCTGCAGCTTCTGGAACAGCACAAAAAATAAAAATAAATATTTCTTGTGTTGTTTTAGTAGCGGTTCTACAGAGTGAACGCTGGTTAGTCATTGGCTGATTCGTGGACATGGCAATTCAATCTATAAATAAATCTTATTACAAGTTCCACTACTTCCTTGTCTGCAACAGGTAATCCCGACAGCCGCAGTTTTTAGCAGACGTTCAAATGAAAACTGATAACCGGAAGGTCGCCGAAGCCAGAGGCGCGAGTGGTTTTGCAACCGCTTTCATCAAGTTTTGCTCACCTGTGCACTCAGTAATGAAAGATAAGAAATTTAGGCTTAACGCATGGGTATAAATGCCTCTTCTATTGATTCTCAGGCGAAGCTACAAATATCCTAGATTTCCGCATTTATTGTTGTTATTTTTGGTCTGCAATATTTTGGACACTCCAATGTGTGGGTTACGAATGCATCAACAAGAAAATTTTGCTCGTATACGAACGAGAATGTCAGTACAGTACACGTCAGGGCTGCTATAAAACCACAACGAAGGGTTTGCAATAGCATGCAACATGTAACTCACAAAACGTTCAAGCAAGCCGACTAAGCCGTTCGTAAAGGGCCATGCGCATACATTTTTTTTTTTTGCGTAATGGAAACCGAACGAACCCATAAAATGGCTGTGCTGGCGCTTTTTCAAGTGCTCTTCCTGTTTTCTTAGCGCTAAATATCGTGTCTTATAATGCTGGAAACCACATAATAAACTGTATGGCCTAGTAATCAGGTAGATATCACGTCTGCACTCAACGAAAGCAGTCATTGTCATTATCTAAGGCCCCTCGAACTCTTCATGAGGTGCCACATTAATGCACTTGAACACAAATTATTAAATAATTTGTAGTAGTGAACAGCGGTTGCTTCTCTCATCGCACTGAATTTTGTAGCTGATAGCTACGTCAGACTTCATCGTTCACTGCCGGTGGCCCATGCAAAGGCAGTACTGCATGAACTATTAGGGACGGAGAAAAACGAGGACTACAAAGAAGCGAGTAGAAAAGACGGGAGAAAACAGAACATTCTATTAACTATAACTGGCAGCCAGATGTAGTCGGGACATCATTTATATTTGCAGCACTTGTATTTACTGCCCAGAAAAGCAACAAGTGCGTGCGCGTCCTTTAGCCAACGCATATACGGCTTGCGCAAAGAGGGTTCTGAGGAAGTGGAGGCTGTACTCTGCTTAACCTTATGGTCGAGCTTTTCAGGGGAAACATAATGTCCAAATATACTCTGTAAGCAGCCGCCGAGATGAACAGCGTCTCCTAGGATCGCTTAACAGCTCTTCTTAAAGGCCGCCTTTCTGGTGAGTTGGTGATCAGGCAACTAAGTCATCACTCAATTCTTTTATTAGAAAAATGAGAATGAAATACGGAAGCCCAGAGCGAATTTCGAATGCTTGCATAGCACTGCAAATGCGATATCGGAGCAGCGTGAGGTGAGTTACTCATCGGCCTCTAACGGACGTCGCGCTAATGGGCGTTACTTTCGTCCGTGCACATCAAAACGCTGCGGCGCCACTTACATGTGGAATTAATCTTGTCCAGAACTTACCACCACCAGTTTCTTCCTACTTCGACAGCTCTGGCCAGTTATCTCTTTTGTGTGCGCGAGTTATCTTTAAAAAGAACACGCGCACAATCCATGGTTAACGAGCGCAAAAAAGACGAAGACGGCAGAGAAGAAGACGGCAACACAGCACAAGTGCTCACTCGCAACTGAACGTTTATTAGTTTCTTGTTTTTCTATGCACCTTCGTGTTTATTGTGTAATAATGCCGTTTTTTTCGAATAAACATTAAGTTGCAGATAAACACACACATACAGTACCTATTGTAAGTGGTCCGAAATTGAAATACCTACGCAAATGTAGAAATAAAGACGCTAACGTTATTCCTCTGAAGCAAGCAAGGTGGCGGTACTGAACTCAAACAGAAAAAAAGCATGATCAAGCAGGCGGTTCGTGCTCTATTCTTGTCTTTCGCGGTGCTGTTTCTCTTTGTTTCAAACAATGGTGAGCACCTAGTCCCACAAAGTGTACAGGCAGCCCGCAGTGCTCAAGTGGAGTTGGGATTGTTCTGCTGAGCACCTAAAGGCTGCTGCTGCCAGCCCCTTGTTCGACAAGCGCGAGACCGCAATATAAACCATTAGCGGTGCGCAATTTGGTTGATAGCATTACTCGCCTTGGTTCTCTCGACGCAGACTAGTTTGCTGACGCACGCCACTTGTGGATGCTGTTAACCTCGTGCATGTGGCGCTGAAATGCACTACCGGTGCTCCGAAAACTTCTTGCTGCTCTCACTTTGCTGTGCGTTGTGGAGCTGCGATCAGCGGGGTAAACGTAAGTGCAGGTTGCCTGTTGCTGAAACATCGTTATTTCGTTTGTTGATATATAGTGGTATTTCGGGTACATATTTTCGAGCCAGTGCCCATAAGTACGACCTCTATTGTCAATCGATTTCCAGGTTACCAAAGTTGAGTGCACTGTATCGACAATTGAGTTCTTGCCTGCGCTCACTTAGTAGTTCGCACGTTGTTCCGTTCTTTATGAGCAAGATGTGAAGCGCTCACCACGCAGCAAGTGCATACGTACTTACGACGGGGTTACTGTATCTTCCTGTCCGCTTCAGTGATCAGTCGGAGCGGATTCGCAGCTTGTTTCATATGACTTTCATACATGCGCTCTGATGCCAAATCACATGTGAGTTACGCTTACCCTGACACGTACGGCAGTCAGAGGTACACTGTTCACTTACTCCGCACCACTGCTGAAATGGCCATTAAATCCCCCGTATCTTAATTTCTTGCCTGACAGGAGTACGCAACGCAGGTATTTCCTGTCTATCTTAGCTGTTGTGACGTCGATATTGCCATATCTTCCAATGTGTAGTAAGTCACATAGTATAGCGGAAAATTTCGAGAATGCGAATTGGGCGAAAGAATTGCTAAGGCACTGCATATCCAGTGACTAGAAGTACTTCCATCATGCAGGTCGATACTATTTTCTGTCTGCTTAGGGTTCACTTGTGAGCTTCTTTCTTTCTCCTTCCTTACCTGACTTCAAGGCAGTCATTGCGTTCATTAGCCGCTTTTCTCGGGCAAGCCATCAAGAGTTGAGGATGAGGCCGGCTGATGAGGCAGGGGAGGAAGACGGCCGACTAGTTGGACGGCGAGCGCGCGAGCGGCTCTGGTGAGCTTAATAACCGGCCAGACTTGACACACACGTCTGCTTCGACGAGGAACACTGCTAACAAGGAAGCGGACATCCTCGGCGTCTGATCCGAGAAATAGCACGCTTGTTACTCGCCGGTGGGCAGAGTTTTCCACTTGAACGCCTCTCGAAGCTTGCAGGAGCTCTAGAAGCTAAGCCATCTGCGCTGTTTATTAGCGTGCTTTTTTGTTCTTTTCCCGGTCGAATGTCTTTTATTTTTTCAATGCGCACGCTTGTTTCAGCGCGCTGGAACTGCCGCGCCTCCTGGCCCGCATCACTAGACTGAGCTGCGAAGAAAAGCAGTGCGAGGGTTGAAATGTTTTCATTTTTGTTTTTTACGTAGGCCGACCGTTCTGTGTTTGTGTGAGTGTCTGTGTTTGTCATAGAAAAATAATCGCGAGGCCTAAACACGATGTGTTGTCTGACACCACGCCAAAGATTCACGCGCGGAGCAGCGGTCTTAGGCGCACGTCTAAGTACATAAAAGGAGGGAAACAGTTAAATCATTTCGATGGGGAGTTTGCTCTGAGTGCGAAGCACTATACGATGTCCAACGCCGACCAAGAACCTTGTTATCTTTGATGTTGTGACGTTGCCTAGGAACAGCGACGCCCTCCTTGGTTTAAAAAGAAATTAAATCAATATCCACGACTGGTATTCGAACCCACGGCGGCACAAACTGATCTGCTAAGCTGGCCGCTGCGCGAGAGCACTAGGCTTATCCCGTTTTTTTGTTTCAACACTGTATTTATTACAATGATATGATGTTTATGTACATCAGCTATCTACAAACATTAATTAAACAGTGGCGAATCAGCACCTTTAAGCTACGAATCACGAAAAAAAAGTCAATGCAGAGCACATAGCTAGTGTTTGTGGGGATTCATGCATGAGGTGTATTTGGCTGTTTGTTTCCTACTTGTTCGTTTTTCCCCTAAGTTCAATTTTTCGTTTTGCAAAAAAGTTGACATGTGGACCAGTTGTACACAGTTGGGCGAAAAAAAAGTAAAATGATGAGGAACAAGAAAAAAAATGCACACAACTACGACTGGTCGTGATTGTGTTGGACAGTCGTGGTTGTGTTCATTCCTCTTTCTTGTCACTCGTCTTTTCTGACTGGTTTTTTTCGCCTATCTATATTTTGATGTCGAGGAAACGGTTGTACAAGGGCTTGATTTTTATGCTGTTTCCATCAGTAATATATCGCTCTGCGTATTTTATTTTACCGGGACATGACGTACTCAAGACATTACGTAAAATGTCCCTCTCGCCATGTAAAAAACTATTTTCTTTAAGTTACACACTGAGGCATTACCGGTTAGAACAAAGACAGAGGAGACGGGCATTTTTGTGTCTACTGTTAAAAGATTGAACATTGTTTCAAAAATTGTAAGGATGCAATACTCTTCTCAAATATCATGCAACAGACATTGAAAAAAGACTTAATTTGACGCCTCATTCTGTCCGATATCTCATAGCCCTGCCGATAAACCCTTAGATATGTTACCTTTCATTGGATTACATAGCCTGTGAAAAACACGCGTGACGGACACACACTGCGAATCTGTTGTTTATACTAAAGGCCATTTCAGTAGATTGATTGTACACCTAAAAGAACTGTATACTCAGACCGAGTTTTAACCGGAGTGGCTCCGACTGTTAGTTCTGTGCTGTTCATTGCCTTTCTTTAATTCTTTGTTTCTTAGACGTGTCGTATTATGATTTATTAGCTTAGTTAGGCTGTCGCCGCAGCCGAAAACCTGTCGTCTCGAACTGCAACCCACCCTCGCGTTGTGCATTGCGAACCGTCTTCTTCATCCACTTATACGGCCCATGCTCTCACACTATAATCGGTTTAATCAAATTAAAACGCTGACAATTTTTGAACTCAAGCCATGTTAAAATATAGCCATGTGAAAACGCCCCCTTTTCTGTACCTTTGGGCACAGCAAAAGCTCTGCCCTACTAAAATGTTGAGCAGGTTACGCTAACTCCATCTGGGAGGAAAGTGGGAATCGCAGTAAAATTTCCAAATATAACTTCGGTTGTTGGTACTGCACACACATTGTCTTCGATACTCCTGTTTAATACGAGCTCATCTTCTACCCCTCCTGAAAGGCGACCAGTGTTATATCAGCCATAACGCTAATAGGTGAAACGAGTGCAGCCGATATTGGAATGTAAAAAAAAGGAGCTTATAACGCTGGCGGCATTTAACCACCATGCAGCTCTTGACCTCACATGCCCTGTGAAGTGTACGCTTGGAAGGCAGAAATCAAGTCAGAGTTGACCGAAAAAACATGCATACTGAGAAACAGCGCGAAAGACGGGACAACGACGACGGACAATACTAGCGCTCATTATCAACTGGCTATTTTATTTTAGAAGGAGCGAAAATGTTGGCTCCGATTAGCTAGAAAACAGGCACAAATGGAAGAGGCACAACTGAGAAAACGAAAAGAGAGGGATGCCAAGTGCCCGGGTTAGCTGCTAACAACTGCTAATAAAGAAAAACCAAAAAGAAACAACAAAAACAAAAATTGACGGTGGTTTAGCTCTGGTTAAACCTGGAGTGACGCGATAACTAGCTGGCCGAGTGGAATTTTGGTCACCTTACCAACCACGTGACGAACCACGTGATCAGCCATGGCGCCGCGCCGCCGGCAGCTGCTCCGCATCACGTGACCAATCACCTGACAGCGTAGCGGCACAGCCGCAGGGTGGCAGCGTCGCCACCGCCACGGCGCCGTCACGCCGAAGGCTCGGAATGCTACCGTAATGTAGCTATCACTACAAAAAGTCAACAAAGAGGTGTGTCCAGCGACAGCAAAATGATAACTTGCGACTTAGCGCTGTCAACAGACTGGTGATTAAAAAACGTAATTTTCCTGGGGAACAAGGTCAAGTATGTTGCGCTGACAGTGGCTTGATTTTTAAGGTGGATGATGAAGGCTGGCTGAATTAACGAGCATGCTGTTGATATTATTTCTTTAAGATGCGTGTTTGGTTAAGCAGAGGAAAACAATCTTTACGACTGGCGCAATGAATAGAAAGGTTACAACCTCTTGTCGCTTCAGGAGAATTTGCGATGCTCGCGCAACCTGTCACTGATGCAGCTTCCGTTTTGTCCTACATAGCACTTGCCATCTGGCAGCAGTATTTCATGCGCAACATGCGTCTTACATTGCGTAAATCCTCGCCTGTGGTTCGTGTCGCACGCTACAACTATGAACAGAAATAGATGATGGTGGTGGAGGTGGTGATCATGCTGATCATGATATTGTCAGCCTATTTTTCAACCTAACGGCAGCAAGATTTAAGTAATCGCTCTTGTTTACTATGCAGAAAGCTTGGATGCCATGTTTTGTCCAACAGTCGATGACGCCAGCGTTTTATTGGTGCTAAAGGCCCAGGATATTTTTTCAGTTTCAGAATCTACACCTTCCTCCTAACGACAAAATATTTCGGCTATCAAGACAAGTTCTGTCAAAATTTGGGTTCTTGGTACCGAAAAATACATGTTTACTTAACTCTGCGGCATAAACTCAAAGGGCGCTGAGGTCAAGAAAGAAGGAAGAGGGGTCACGAAGTCACGGCCTGCTGGGCCATCTTTAGCACGGTTCGAAAGCAACTGCACAACAAGAAGCGTAAATTAGTGCACCGACGCGAAGAAGCTCCTGCAACACAGATTGAGCAGTTACGTCCAGAAATCCTTGAAAAAGGAAATAGCGTTAAAGTTGGCGTAGTCAATGCCAAGAGATCTCAATTGCAATTTCGAGTCAACTTCCAGCATATTCTTGCATACTGAATTTAGAATTTTTGTGTTCAGGTTGAAGAAAGTAGGTAGCGGAGATGCGCGCACGGGTACGTGTAGGCTGGAGAATATAAGGCGGGCTGCGAGTTCAATGAAATTCTACTTTTTAGTCTCTTTCTTTCTTTGTTTTAGGTGAGCGACACATGCCGACGGTAAAGACCTGCTTCGCGACGCCTCAATGCCTGCACTTTTCCAACAGTCAAGTTAAACGTGGTGTGCCCGACCGCCATCCAATTCACTTCCTTTCCTGCATTTTTTTGCAATATATTTAAACAAGAATAGATGAGTTTCTGCCATCTTGCAATATCTACGTGCCTCGTGGGCAGGAGAGTTGTCGCCTGCAGATCGTTTGCGGACTGACATCAATTTTCGGAGAGAAATGCAAGAAAGAAATTAAACTACAAGCGTCTCTTCTGCCTAGATTTGGAGTATAAAAAATTGAGGCTGGGAAAAAGTGCCTGACATCATAACTGCGATGCTTGTTAGCTCCTACTTCTGAGTATTAGTAACGTGATGAAAATTTTCGCACAAGTAGACGCTACTGAGGCAGCAAGGCTGATTAAAAAATACATTACAAAGACAACTTGATATATGAAAAATGAAATAGAAAGTAATAAAATTTTGGCAGCCCTTCATTACTAGTCGCAGCAACTTAATAAAATTCTTGCAATTTCTTGAAACTGTAAACGACAACTTCTACCTTACTGCACGAGCAAGTTTTAGCCTTTCGTCTGTATGAGTGCAAACACACGCCACCAGAATTTAGAACCCGAAATTTAACCTTCTCGCCCTTGTGCGAGAAACTAGGCGAAGGCGAGTTTCATCAGTCTGTCCAGGCTTTAAATACTTATATACGATTCTTTCTCTTCAATTTTTGCGTATTTTTGTTGAGGCAGTAATCCTGGGATTATTTGAGCATTTTCTTCTCTTTTCCTTGAAAGTTTGAGCGCCCTTTTTTGAAGCTTGATATATATTTTCGCTTTCAAAATTCTGTCACTAATAAACGCAAGTCCTCTAAATTTTAAGAAAAGTTTCAGGTGACCATTGTTAGTCATTGTGAGCTGTCATTGCTTGATCTAACCTTTGTTCAGTCATGCAAACATTTCATGATAGCCTGGAGACGACCGATAGACCTGGCCAAAATTCTCTGCCTTCGCAGGGCTAGAAATAATCCATCACTCTGTAATAACTCAAAACACGCATATAATCCGCCTCGCAGTCATTTTCATTTGTGTATGACAGGGTTCGCAAAAAAACTTTCAGCAACAGTGACTCTGCAACAGAAACCAGGACCTGTTCAGGCTAACCAAAGCCAGGCTAACTACATGGACGTTTAGCTTTTTGCACCCATCGAAACGCCACCGCCGTGGCCGGGGTCGAACCCGTTTCTTCCGGGTCAGCAGCCGAGCACCATTGGCATTGCGTGGACTGCGCTGTGCGCTAATTGAACGCTCTAAGAATCAAATCGTCAGATGGCCCAACAATGTGTAAGTTGCTCGTGTTATTTGGAGGGCGATTCATGCCGGTTTTCGAAGTCTTGTTATAAACAGATTTTTTGAAAAGATGAGATGCCCTCGAGGTGGCTTCGAATGACTGCTGATCGTGGCTGGCGCTTTCGCGCTATGGCGTAATTGTTTTAAGGCTGTCGACTCGAGCCGGCGCCAGCGTGCGCTTTAACCTGTTTTAGTGCGTCTTCGAAAGAAGCTCGTAAGCTTAGTGGCTGAGGAGCTGCTCGATCTTGGGGAGCTTGAGCTCCTACGCCAGTGGTCTTGCCCTTCCGTGTCCGTATCGAACGGGCGGGTCATGGTAGTTTTTAGGCCACGTCACAATGTTCATACTTGCATGCATCACAACGCACTAACACATTTATGCACAGCATATATGTATATATATATATATATATATATATATATATATATATATACGCACACACAAAATTCAAAACACATTATGCATGGTGGGGCATCATTGCACTCACATATTTATATATGTTTCCACTTTTCATATTAGTTCTTATTGTATATACTTTCATGCCGATTGCTGCTTTCAGTGTAGATATTATCACCATGAGATGGACATTTCTCGTTATATGTAAATAGTATATCATGTGATTAGCGATGTATTTCCTTGTTCAGAGATATGTTATGTGCACAGTTTACTGCTCATTACCTTGTGTCCTTTCCGTCTTGGCCACTCGTCATCATTCCCATGCTAATGACTCTTTAAACTTTTTCTAATCACCATAATCGCTGAGCCACTGTGCTGGCTTGAAAGCCAATTGTTTCGTTTCCCTATAACAAAAATCAATGCTTGATTTCATACACGCATGTAAAAAGTGCTCGCAAATTATCAGAATTGTTGGAACCTGTAAAATCAAAACTTTGCGGACTATAAAAATATTTTTTAGTAATCGAGGAAAAATATTTTATATCGGAGATACATACGAAGAAAGAAATTCACCAGAAAATTTAAATTGTACTGGCAAAAAAAATTTGACTCCAAGTAGATGGCGGAGGACGTGTTACAATTCTTGCTGCGTCGTTAAATATTATTTGTTTAGTTTGCTGGTTGACTGAGAAAGCACGGCATATTGGCAAAGTGAAAGATGCTAAGTTCGCCTGACATGCGTAATCACTAGAGAGAGCGCAGTCTGCAATAAAGCTGGGGGTTCGGAAGGTACGCTGTTTGCACAGAGTACCTTAAAAAGTTTAACAGCTAAGAGAGTATATACAGATAGTCCCTGCAAAGACCGCCGGTGAACTAGGCCGCACTGATCCCGGAGAATAGGGCAGAAGATATGGCAGGCTGCCAGGTAGCAACGGTTCTCGTTCCCTGTTTTCGCGAATTCCATCCGCCGAGTCAATTCTAGGCCTGTGGCCTACGCGGCGAGGTCGTAGAATACGATTATTTGCTTCTCATGGAAGGAGACATTCCTCCATCTCTAGCCTTTGTCCTCGCATGGTATGCGTCGGGACTTTATAAGGACGTCTACGTTCGCCCAGATCGTATTTTCTGCTGTTTTTGGTTTTCTCTATTCTTTTCTCGGGGCCTTCAGCCCCGCTTTAGTACCGCACATATGCTACCATTTTATATCTGCATATTTCTCCGCATATTTTCAGACACGCTGGCGTAGGGCAGGGCTCTAGGTAATTTTTTTTTATTTCTTGCGTCCTTCTTCCGGGAAAAACGGGGATAGAACCGAAAGCGGGCTTCATTATTCAGCGGCAACGCGGAAACTGTTTTAGAATGTAGCGTAAGAACGCACCAAAGCTCAAATCTGGTTATAATCTTCGTTGAGCTAACGGGGAAAAAACGTGCCTTTCAATGTATAGAAATTTCATGCATATACAACCTTAGAGCCAAGTAACTGCAAATCTTCACGCGAACGTTAATTATTTGCCTACTTCATTATAGATCGACGAAGCAGGCCCCTACTTGCTGAAGTTTCGTTTCATTGTTTTCGAATTTTCTTTAACGATTGAGTAATGAAAGAGGCTTTTGGGCGAAACTTTGTTTTAATAATTTGAAGAAGGTGGTTGGTTAGTTTGTGCCTTCATTATGTCTTGAGCAGCTAAACCTGCCAGCTTCATTTTTTTTCGATTCTCCTTAATCTAGATAAATTATTTGATCTGTTAATCTCAAATAAAGAAGAATGAAACGAGAGACGATGCATCTCGTGCCTGCTGGTCGATTCTTGGGGCTGAAGTATTGCACCGTTTATATTACGTCCAAAAAGCTGAGTATGCATAAGGAAGCAAGTTAGTGGAAAGAACAAAACCGCCAGTTTATGTCATTAGGTCTTTTAACACCTATACTACACAGCGGTTATTTTTGACATGCGAACTTGCATTTTGAAGCTCCATAAAATTAGGAATCTTAGAGCCAAGTTTTCAACTTTTATCGGTTCGTGTTGAAAGCCGTCGGCACGTGGCTTTATCACTGTTTAGCAGGGCATGCGAAAAGTTTTATCTCAAATGATCGCAGCCGCACGCTACTGCTTCTACATTGTTCTAGAACGTAGTTGCATTTTGTCCTTTATCTCGAAGGTTCTTAGCCAGCTTTATCTTGAGCGCAGCGCCGATAACAGCGGGGGTTTTGGTCGATGACCGCTGAGCTATTTAGTTTTTTTTTCTGGGAACGAGTAAGCCCCAAATAAAGTGTTCCTTGAGGAAAATTTTCGCTGTCATTTTGACTGCCGTACTGCAGTCACCACTAAGTGATATCTGGTGGAGGTGCTGCATCGCCAACCCTCCATGCTTACGAAGATTGAGTCTGCCACCCAGTTCTCATCACTCGTCTTCCAGTAGGCCCGGTACCCGCCAATATGCCTGGCCTACATCATGAAGACGTGGAAGAATGGGTTCAGAACGTCTTCTTTGCTCTGATTGGCGCAGCACGAACGAGGTTTGAGAATACTGAGAATTACTTGCCAGCGAGTGAAGAGTCTTGGAAGGAACCCTAGGAGACAATCTCCAACATCCTTTGGAAGAAAAGAGCCGATTTGATGCTCCAGGGGTGCATCCGGAATCCAAATGATCAAACAAAATTACAAGCAATTCCCAGCACATTGCTCAGCTTTTATCCCTTCTTTCTTGTGCAACAAGAACTAAAGTGATAGAAGTACACTGTGGTGACTTTTCTTTCTTGAAGCTCTCTTTTCACTTATGGCAGACTTTTTGTTTTAATGTAATTGATGTGCCTGCCGGGTATAACACAATAATTGAAACAGACTCCTGTTTGTCTGTTTAAAGCAATGAGCTTGACGATGTGAATGCTGTATTAGTATGGCCCATCGATGAACACGTAGTAGTTTGTAGCGCATGTAATTTGCTCGTCAAACACTAGCATCTACAATTTATGGACTTGAAAAAGAAGATATCGTCCTGAACAAAGTGCTAGCAGCAACGCTGCCCTTTTTTCATAATTGCTTTTTTTGCTCAATTTTTAGGTATTTCTACACAAACCGCTTTCACCGTGATCAATAAATTCTGCAGTTACACATTATTGCATTTGTATGGTAAAAAAAGTGATTTGAACACACTGCAATGAAAGCTAATTCTGTCCTGGATTTCTCAAAAATGGGTAAATTTTTAAGCGTCTTAAAGTGTGGTTGATGTGTCGATACTTTTTTTAGCTTTAATGGTATTGTTAGCTTATCATGAGCAGAATACTTAAGGCTGTATTGCTGGCGTCTAAATCAGCTCAGAATCTTTGAGGAAAGCTTTCTCCGCCAAAAGATATATATGTCTGCATGCGACACAAAAAATTTTCGAAGGCTAAAGTAATGTGGGTCAGTATGACTCAAGTTTGCGTGAGATATCAACGCTGCACTCTAGGAAAATAATTTGTCAGAACAGTTGCACAGACTACCCATACGTTGATTCTAAATTGTTCTGGGATAGGTGTACATATACTGCAAACAAATATGCGAAATTTGTGCCTTGTGTTGTCTTACAGAAGTGGTTACCGGGAGGAATAAAGGTGTAAGAGAGGTAAACCAGTGGTTTTCTAAGTCAAGTGCGTTAAGCAGCCGAAAAAAACTGACACCGTTAAAAGGAACATTGCATAGCACAAGAGTACAAGAGTGTCGACTATTTATGCACTCAGGGTTGAGCATAATGCGTTTAGAGGCGGCCACCAACGTCTGATGGCTCTTGGTGTACCACAGTAAGTCGTAGCAGAGATCGCGTATATTAAGCGATGCTCGGCAGCCTTACGTCGTCCACGGTCTTGGCATTGCTGACCTGCATCAACGTGAACATCCTCAACAGCGCCACCTGACTGTTGTGCTGGCAAGTAACATGCAGAATGATATTTTCCCATGTTATGTATGCGTCCTCAATAACAAAGCAAGCATGTCGCAAATTGTCTTTATTAAGAAATCGAGCACGTTGTTAGTTTACAGGTAATATTGCGACTGTCCACCGGCAGCTTCTCTGAATGTACTGGAGCGTTAATTTTGTCACATTCGCCGTAAACGCCGTTCGTCTGTTCACAGCGTGTGCTGTGCAGCACCATATGACATGGTGGTCGTCAGCAATGTAATTTTACGGTGCGTGGCTCTGTAGTGTCTTGCATAAAATGCAAGATTCAAACGAAGTGTTTCGCAATACAATGACAAAGCGCATCGGACCCGCTGCCCTGGTTCAGTGGAGCTTGCGTTCGCCTGCTCAGGCAGACGTCAGGCGATCAAATTTCGGGCGTGTTTCGATGCAGGAGAAAGGCAAAAAATTGCCGTGTGTTATATGATGACAGTGCAAAAAAGGGTCCTAGTTAGCTGAAACTATTCCGGAGCCCTCCAGTACGGCGTGCTTAATAGCCCGCATTTGTGTATCTGCAACTGCAAAGAAGGTCCTTATTGGTATAACGAACAAATATATTTTACCTGGACATTCAAACACGACCACGTGGTAGTGTGTGTAAAACAGCAGGACTCCGCTACGTCTGCGCTACCATAAGCTCGTCATACGGGTCTGTCGACAAGGCTGTTGCTTAGAATACCACGGTTTCCTGAAAGGTGTGCAAGAAATGTGAACTCTATTGAAATCACCCTCGCATCAATAACATAAAACCTGTTGGAGCATGCGATGGACCTAAGCATATAGCCACTGGATCCTGAGGAAGGAAAATGTGTCGTCTGTGTTATAGCACTCCAGACCCCACATGACCTAAAAAGCGAATGCCGAATTGATTCTGCAGTGTTTGCTGCGTCGTCATCGCATGTGCGGTGACATTGCACCAAGCACATGGATAGTCTGCAGGTAACCCTCACATTATGGCTAATATGAATGAGCACAAACTTCACAACTTATCTGTCACAACCTGAGTCACTTTGGGCAGTTAAACCCCATAAACCAAACTGTACTTAGCGCTGTTCCTTCACCATGCAATACCACCTAGCCTGTCAACTCGCTCTTCCAAACACCTTATCTGCATCGCAGAAATTCTCCTGCTTCCTGTATGATGTGCGCCTCTACTACATCCTGTACGAAGAAGGCAGAACACCGACCAAAATACAATGAACACTTAAATGACGTTTCGGCTTCCACGCGGGAGCCTTGTTAACAAACAGATACAGACACAAAAGACACAGACACAGTTGCAAAAGCTTCTATCGGACTTCTTTCGCGCGGTGCCACCCCAGCACACGTCCCTATACTTCGCGCTACTATGTCACAATGGCTCAGCACCGGCGTTGTATGGCCTTCCTGAGATACACAAAACGGATGATCCAAAGAGGCCTATCGTAGATTTCACCCGTTCACCCATCTACAAGCTCCCCGGCTTGCTGCACCGCATACTGGCTCCCCTCGTCGTAAGAACACCCACCAATGTGCGTCATTTTACTGACTTTATCGAAAAAGTTCAGAACGTGCGTCTTGACGACTGTGACATGATGGTCTCTTTTGATGTCAAGTCGCTCTTCAAGAGCGTTCTAATTTACGTGGCAGTCAAGGTTTGCGCGGCAGCCTTGTAATCTGATGCCACTTTGCCTGCAGGTCGCCTATCGATGTGCCAGATCTCAGGCGACTCCTGCATTTCTGCCTGAGTAACAACAATTTTACTTTCGACCAGGTGTTTTACAAACAAGTTCACGGCACAGCCATGGGTGATTCAGTTTCTGTTACCGCTGCAAACCTAACAATGAAATGGCTGGAAAGCCGCGCACGAGAATCATTCAGCCCACAACCAAAGATTTTTGTGCGGTACGTCGATGATGGCTTTTCTATTATTAGGAAGGATGCTTTAGTTGATTTCACA
>JARKHS020012973.1:0-24273 GCA_030143305.2 Amblyomma americanum
GTGCCAACACCGAGGTTCACACCGATGCGAGCAACATCGGTTTTCATGCTGTCCTTGTCCAACACCAAGATGGCCTTGAGAGGGTTCCTACATATGCTAGCCACACTCTTTCTTACGCCGAACGCAATTACTCTAAGTCTGAGAAAGAATGTCTTGTGGTCAGGCGGGCCATCATAAAATTGCCCTTTCGTAACTGATCATCACTATCTACGGTGGCTGGCAAATTTGCGAGAACCATCTGGGCGCCTGCCACGATGGAGCTTACGGCTCCAGGAATTTGACATCACTACAGTATAAAAGTCAGGCCGTAAACACGAATACGTGGAAACACTGGCTCGCACACCACCTGATGACCCAGCAGCAGGCGGATGCGGACATTCACCCTGTCATTGACCACCTTGAAGGCAACAATACGAATCTATCTTGACACTTCTCTCTACCCCAGCTCCTTCTGTTTGCGGCATGGTCTCCTGTACAACTCGAGGCCACAATAGAGCTTACCATCTCGTAATTCCAGATGATATTCATGCTGACGCACTTTTCGCTTGCCACAATAGCCCACATGTCGCCACTTGCGTTTTATCACGAACGCTCGTCACAGTGCGGAGCATGTACTACTGGCCGAAAGCTCCAGAGAGTGCGAGCACCGGAAGACGCCATCATTTAAGTCCATTACAGCCCCTCGCGCTCCTTTCGACCAAACAGGTATGGACCTCCTCAGCCCTTTCCCTTTGTTGCTGACCAGAAACAATGGGATTATAGCTGGCACAAACTATTTCATTCGCTGTGCCAAAGCCACGGCAATCCCTCGTAGTACAGCTTCTGATATCACGGAGTTTTTCATGCACAATGTCTTGCGGCATGGCGCCTTTCATACACGATTACTGACAGATGATCAGCGTTTACGCCGCAGTTAATTGATTTCTCAGTTCACCTATCATTCATTGAACACAACCATCGCGGACATGCTGTCAATGTATGTAGATGCACAGCACAAAGCTTGGGATGAAGTCCTGCCTTACGTCAGCTTCGCCAACAACACCCCCTGACGGAAATTATGCGCTTCACGCCGTTTGACCTCGTGTACAGATGTGAGGTACATAGTATGCCTGATCATGTGCCCAGATGATGCCCAACTCATCCCAGGCACCCAACAATTTGCCCAACAAGCTGAAGAAGGCAGTCGGCTGGCCCACGTGCAGATCCGGCAACATCACAGCACAGGTGCACGCCACTACAACCTTTGCTATCGCCGGGTTGACTACAAACCCGGCGACCAAATCTGCATATGGACTCCTGTTCATTGCCACCGCTTGTCTGAGAAACTACTGTGGCGCTAGTTTGGCCCTTAAAGAGTGCTACGGTGCGTCAGTGATGCCGACTATCAAGTGCTTCCGGACAGTGCCGTGCAACCATGACGCCAACAGCTCAGCTCTTGGCATTGTGCACTTTGTGCGGCTTAAGCCGTTATATACACGGTAACGGCAAGCAAACATGTTGAAGTCGTAACACGCTTCAGCTGGAATCCTTTGCTCACTCCCCCCCTCCCCCCGTTATTTTCAATTTTAACGTTCTGTCGACCGCAATGCTGTCAGCATCACGACAATGCTTCTCTTTCTCGGAAGGGGCAATAGTGTCACCTATAGTCGGACACAACCTAAAAAAGAAAAGAAAGCGGTTGCTAACCGTGGGCCCCGCCGCGTTGGCTCAGTGGTTAGGGCGCTCGACTACTGATCCGGAGTTCCCGGGTTCGAGCCCGACCGCGGCGGCTGCGTTTTTATGGAGGAAAAACGCTAAGGCGCCCGTGTGCAGTGCGATGTCAGTGCACGTTAAAGATCCCCAGGTGGTCGAAATTATTCCGGAGCCCTCCACTACGGCACCTATCTCTTCCTTTCTTCTTTCACTCCCTGCTTTACCCTTCCCTTACGGCGCGGTTCAGGTGTCCAAAGATATATGAGACAGATACTGCGCCATTTCCTTTCCCCCCAAAACCAATTATTATTATTATTATTATTATTATTATTATTATTATTATTAACAGTGGGTCATGATCCGCGGTGTATTGTATTACTCCGCTGGCCAATCAAAATAGTAAACTAAATCAGCTTTTCACTGAGTACAGCAAACAAGCCACGTTTTCAAAACTCTACAGCTTACAATTATTTTCCTTGTAAGCAGCTTTTTCTTTTTTTCTTTAGGTAACAAGAAAACATTTAACGACAGATTACTTTTTGTTGTGGAAGAGTTGTGTGGAGAGGTCCTGAATGTGGGCCGGAGCTTCGCGCCAGACTTGAGTTGTATCCGACTATAGTATTGCCAGGTGGCATGTGGCTGACCTGGAAGACGGTGATTTAACGCTCATGCTGTGCCGTCTTGACCAGCACCATGTATTAAAACACCCTCCATCAACAAGTACGTTACAATATAGAGAGAATTGAGCATGCTCTAAAGAATGGACGTAGTCTAAAAGCAGTGACGAGGAAACTAGCCATAGACAAAAAATTGGAAGTGGCTTAGCTCATCTATGCCAGAATATATGTATCGAGAGGTATACGTTTGCCTGGCTGAGCTTGCAAAGAGGAATGCAGCTCCCAAAAAGAAAAAAAAGAACACATGAAGGAATGTCGAAATAATTCGGCACAATGCCTTAATCCCACGAGGAGTCATTGGGGGCCGCGAACAGTGCCGGGGCATTCAATCCGCTTCTGGTGTTCCCAACACGTGCAAGCACTTGCCACTTGTATGGCAACAATGCTAGGAGGGGGTGGAGTAGTTTTGAGTGACCCCTCCAGCAATATGGTGAGAATGGCGTTCCGCCGCGGGGGAGGGGGAAAAAGTCGTCGATGCCGCTCCGCGACATGTTTCTGGGAAACAAAGGTCAAAGCTGGACAGGGAAGGCATGAACTGTGTGACACACTACTCTTGTTACCACTAATACTACGTAGACAGCGTCGTAACCGTTGAAAACCATAAATTCAGTTCTATAGTGAGTACCAAAGGTTTTGTAGTTTACAGTAGGCTAGAATACGGCTTGTTAGTAGGTATGATTTCCTGAGGCTATCTAATATATATCCGTTGAGAACCCAACAAGCGCTTCTTTCTTCAGCAGGTAGCTGTTTGCGCGCTTGCCAAGGAGTTTAACTTCGTACTCGGCTTCTGTTCTAAGCAGCAAGAAAAAGAAATGGCACTTGAACTGCCGGGGAGTGGTAATTTGTACCCAAGTAAAGGGCTTAATGTATAATCAGAGTTAAAACTTATTTTCATAACTGGGCTAGTCTAATTTTAATCACATCGGCATTGCTCGAAGCGTCGGCCCAGGTGGGCTGCAGTATGGAAAAATCAGCAGTTTTCTGGTGGTGGACGGTATCTGTTTCGTACAAATAATTCAAACTAACCGCATTAGGCGGCCTTGCACATAACATAACACGTAATAAGTGTGAGAATTTGATCTTTACGGTTCTTAGATCACTTACTGAGCGCGAATATTCCAACTCTATGCTAATTGTGGAGCCCACAGGTTCAGTGCTAGCTGTGTACAGTGTTTAATGTTGATGATGATTATGGATTTTTATGGCGCAAGGGCAGCTATGGCCAAAGAGCGCCATGTCACAAGGTATTTTTTCTTCTTCTCAAGGTGGGGTCAGAGACCCATTTCCCAAGCATTTCACCCTAAATAAGCCGAGCACCAGACCAGGGGAAAGCTTGTACCCATTGTATCACCGGTGGGTACCCGGCGGCACTGGGGATCGAACCCCGCACCTCCCGCATACGAGGCGGATGCTCAACCACTTGGAGTGTTTAATGTCTACAACTCTGACACTGCAAACAATTTTTAACTCCTTTCCAGAAACCTCACAAATTTACCCTTGCGTTTCGCGCATGTTAGCCTTCGTCGCTGAGGCGGCATAAAACTCAGCACAACGCAGATCTACAAATCTAAGTATATATAGAAGCTTTTCCAGAAGCACCGAAATAGTTTCAGTGTTCCATGGCGTACTGATACTGCTGAAATATTCATGAGAAAGGTGACTTGTGTGTGTTTTAAAGACGATCATTTAAGCTAGCGTTTGAATAGCAGCTAATGAATACCGTCAAATTAAGAATTATAACAGAACTTAGGGATAATGATACTTTTGAAATATTTATGAAAGGTAAGACTTGTCTAGGTTATAAACAGTATCGTTTCAGCAGCCGTTTGAATATAGTAGCTAACGAATGCCGTCAAATTAAGAATACCGGCAAAACGTAGGGATACTGATACTAATGAAATATTCATGAAAGGGATGACTTGTCTAGGTTTTAAATACGATTGTCTAAGCAGGCATTTGGATAGTAGCTAATGAATATCGTCAAATTAGGAATTATGACAAAACGTAGGCGTGTAGCGATGGGAAACAGCTCCGTTATCTCACGGAACGGCAGTATATTTTAAGTGTTTTGGGGAAGCAGCATCATCCTAAGATTTATATAGCTGGGGGTCCATGTGAAAAGGTGAAGAAATATATACTGACTTTTTCATTGCTCTCTTAGCTGCAAGTTTTGCTACGAGAATGGAATACTCACTCATAAAACTGGCCGCTATATAACTCATGCTTTTCTTACACAAGGTGTTCCAGGGAAACCGTGCACTAATTTTTAAAAATAAGATTCTTGAGATAAAGGGAAGCTTTTTGCGGCATAGTAATACCAGCGTAGGCGGACGTCAAAAAGCAGACAAATTATATTCACTAGTAAAGTAATTAAGCGAATTATAACAAACCTTTTAATAGTACAGATGGGCAGCTGGTAGCAATTACAGATTTGTAGCCCACGGTTAGTAATAGCTGCATATATTTTTAGAATTTTGAAAACGCGGTTATCCTCGCCTCTGTGGCTCAACCGATTTGAGGCAGTGCACTAGCAATCCGAGAACAGCCCAGGAACCGCGCCGCGGTGGCTCAGTGGTTAGTGTGCTAGGCTACTGAGCCGGAGTACTTGGATTCGAACCCGACCACGGCGGCCGCGTTTCGATGGAGGCGAAACGCAAAGGCGTCCTTCTGCGGTGCAATGTCAGTGCACGTTAATAATCCCTAGGTTGTCAGAATTATTACGGAGCCCGCCACTACGGCACCTCTTTCTTCCTCTCTTCCTCAGTCCCTCCTTTATTCCTTCCATTTATTGCGCGGTTCAGGCGTCCGCCGCCGAGATGTGCGACATATAATGCGCAGTTTCCTTTCCCCAGAAACAAATTTTCAAGTTTCCAGGAGGGCGCAAAGCGACGTCAGTCAAACTCAGCACTCCGTGACGCGCGCACTATGCAACAACTATAGCCCCCCACCCCGTGCTGCAGTTTCCCCCCGCTTCTCATCACTCCGCTGCTTCAATGCGGACGGGGCAGTGAATGTCACGTGTACGTGCGTCACGGAGTGTCGAAATTTGACGTCGCTCTGCGCTCTGGTCTGCGCTCTGGTCTGCGCTCTGCATGCGCTCTGCTTCCTTAAGCACTTTGTTTTCGAATGGCGCGATATATGGCCCAAATTATTTCAGCAACAGTAGCGATTTAGAAATGCTGAAAACTGATATAGCTATTACTGATGGCCGGCTGCAGATCCCAGCAGGGTGTATATCGGTAACAGTTAAAAAGCTAACTATGAGAATCTGTTAATCAATTTACTAGTTAACATGACTCGTCTGTTTTTTTAATTCCGCCCGCCAGCGCTGGTGAAGCGCTCACTGACGCCGCTACACGGTGATGCTCAGTTCGGCATTCCCATCTCGTGCTTTAGTGCCAGCTAAGCTATTCGGCAGAAGAAAATAAAGCGGAGTGACGCGCGCCCCGGGCGAAAGCAGTTAGGTCGTAAAATCCTGCTATTATGCACCTCTAGTTTTGGCGCTCTGCTAAAAGGGACTGAGGAATGAGCGAGTTTATTAGCGCCACCATGAGCTCCATATCTATGATTTCCCGGTGATCCGCGGTTCAATCCTATTGCGGCTGCCAAGCAAGCTGTTGCTGATTTGGTTGTTCTTATTTACCCCATAAGCCGTGAAGTAGTTATTGAAATCTATCCGAAGCGACTCAATGGTAATATCGCAGTATCAGAGCCTCTTTGAGTTATCTTGTGAACAATATCGAAGAAAACTTGGAACTCTGTGAGCCGATGAGAATCTCTTCGACATCTACGTATTTGAGCAGATAGCGAGCGGGCTAGATAAGTAGCTGAGTGTACTACTTGATAACCGTTTTCGTCACTGTCGCGTGTCTTGCACAGTTTTATACGTCAAGGTATAGAAGCCAATTCAGTACATGGCGTTCATAGCGTTCCTCTTCTAGGAATGAGCTACGGAGGCACCGGAGCTGCGCTGTCTGCATGTATAGTGGCGTAGACAAGAGGGGGCGACCGCAACAGTTCCGACGACGTCCAGGACTGCAGGCTACTGAGCATAAATGACGCCCCTGCGGGGATGCCCCTGCGGAGGTGGATTACATGCCAAGAGCAGCGGTGACGATGTGCGTCGCAGCGACTTGAAACGCGAATGCCATGCAATAGCCTCATAGGCGCATGGCGTGCAGCAGGAGGGGCTTTGGTGTCGCGCTGTCTGTGAGGAAGCGTAGCTGCGGCCGGGATGACCGGAGCAGCTCGGACAATGGTCATGGCTGGAGACAGAAGGGTTGACGTTGCCGACCGGCGGAGCTTCCCCTGCAGCAGCGGAACCAGGGTGAAAGGTAGCGGTGACGAGCAGGATGCTGGACGTAGCGGCAGCAAGCACGAGAGCTCGATCACCCATGGCGCCACTCGAGGAGCTGGTGCGGAACGAGGAGCGCGTGCAGCGGCGAGAATCAGTGCACACTTCTTCCACGTCTTCTAAGAGAGCACATTGCTTGTATTAAAGAGAAAGTTAATACTGAGATGTGATAGCACAGTACTATTGCTAAAACAGTTGAACTGATAGAGAGTGCATAGGGTGTACGAAATCAACGTTATCGAGCGAAATAATGGCTGCTTGTGTGGTCTCCTACTCGTAGAGGAGTCCACGGCCATGAATTTCACCTAGAATCCGGTCCACGAGTCAATTTGTGGCTGGCGAGCTGAGCAGTCCGCAAAGTAGCCCCCAGTAGGAATGAGTGGATGGGATGCCTTTGGGAAAGGCATTCTTATAGGATTTTGAACAGTGAGTTTGGGCACGCCACAACTGTTTCGCAGTACTATTGCTGAACCAGTTGAACTTAGAGAAGTATGCACTTCGGACACTTGACGAATGTCTCGCTGCAACATAGTGATAGAAGGAGTGCTGCTAGTCTCGTATGTTGCAATGCATCAGCATTGAAAATTTTTTGTCAGTGACTAAATTGATTGCTGCGTGCTGCTCGCGTAGCAGCTTTTGATTCCTCTTCAGCAGCGCCGCCCACTGTCTGTTGCAAAAAAGAAAGGTTGTATTCTAAATCCTCCCCAGAAATCACTTTCGGCTAGGCCTTTGCTGCGTACTCTTCATGTTAGGCTCCGAGTGGACACCTTGCCCTTGCCTGTTCAACCGCGCAACAGCAAAGTCCTCACCGATGCCAAAGTACTCAGCTTTGCCCATGAATACCATCGCATTCAATCAGCCAGTCTATTGCACCCGAAACATCACATCATTCTAGAGCAACATTGCTGTTTTCATCCTTTTGTGAGGACAGTGAAATGCGCCGTTCGGTGAAGCAGGCGCCGAGTTTCGGCACGCAAGCGTAGGGGGTCCTTAGAGTTCTGTACGAATGTAGCGTATAGCCTTGAAGGGCTTCGATCTCTTTAGTAACAGACCGAACACCCGCCAGAACTTCCGTGAGCTTGAACCCATTTCAAGTGTCAGAGACTTAACAATGTTAAAACTATTTCTATGTAACAAGCCTCGTGGCTTATCATGTGTACTATACAATGTGGGATATTTATTACGTTTTCAGACTCGCAAACTTACTGCACAACCCCTAATTTTGGTATCCTCATATGAAGTCACTGTGCTTTATAACTGCTAAAAAAATTGGCAAATTAAACTAAATGCAATAATAAGGAATATTCTTCGATCCATGGCATACAACATGTACGTTTCACCTGACTGCAATTTATTTTCGTTTTACTGCCGCCATCTTGTTGGTTCCCTCTTTCATCATGTGTTTATTCGTGCTCACGTTTGGAAAGTGAATTTTTGGTTCCTTCTATTCATGTTCATTTTCTCCAACATCACCCTCGCTTTATGGTACCTTGATGCTACACTTACTATGGCCACTTCAATTTTAATTATTATTCGACCAAAATTCCTAATTCTCTGTTTGATTCTGTCTTTTCAGTTTCTTCGCTGTGTGATGACCCCCATAATGCGCAGGTCCACACGGGACGGAGAGGCAAAGAGACACCGTATGGCTCAGTTTAAACAAACAGGTATATTCAATAATTACACATGGTTAAGGTTATACATCAGAGGCTGGGGCGTCCGAGCTTACGTGCCGACGACTTCATGGGGGCGATGGAGTGGCTCCGGAGTTGGGCTCGAGCGGTTGCTGGCAGAAGCTGCACGCCGTCGGGCTTCGGCACTGAAGGCTCTCTTGGCGAACGATGTCGTCCTCAGCGTGTATGCAGTAGAATTTCAATAGTCGTCCGTTTCTTCGAGGATGGTTCACAAACCCTTCCTCTAGTGTCGTTCGGCTTGGAAGATGAACAGGAGGCGAGCTTGTAGATGATGACAGCAGAGCATAATTTTACAACATACATATACAGAGAGTTAAACTGGAAAAAGCAGAACTGAATTTACAAAAGAACAAACTTTGCACTACTTTACTCATCGACCGGGCAGGTTAGTGCCTAAGTAGCATCACATTACATGCTAAGCATGGAGCCCCAGCTCAGACTGGACTGCATCCGTTTACATGTGCTTTTAAGCACTTGATTAACAAAGGACTAAGGGCGGTCATTTCCAGTGGCCCGCCCAAAGCATCAATTCTCCAATCCAAAATAACATGCGAGATGGGGACCACCCCTTTGGGTTGGGCTTAGCCTCGAACCCAGAGTCTGTTAACAATACAAACTAAATAAACAACAAAAACGCCACCACTCTCTCTCAAGTGAGAGTATACACAGGCTCTCTCTTCGGAGCTAATTCACTAGCGCCTGTCTTTCCACATTCTTGGCGAGTACTGCCTGTCCGCCATGACAGGTGTCCGTCGCGGCCCTTCTGGGAAGCTGTGGGTGCCTTCCCGGCGATAGCCCACGACAAAGGGGGGGGGAGGGAAAGAATGTCGTCTTCGCGGTTTCGCATAGCGTCGGCTGTGGTACGGCGCGCTCTGGCCCGCTGACAGCTCCCTTGTCCTGGAATGTAACCGGAAATTGGGGAGGATAAAGCCTGTTTCCCCGGGGCGGCGGCGGGACCGGTTTTTCTGGTCGTCACTCAAAGAGCATGGCTGGGTAATTGATGATGCCGCTGTCACGGGTCTCCGTCTACGCCGCGCCGTCGAACGTGGATCCTCGTAGCACACACGGAATGTCACACTCGCTCACCCTCCAGAAGAATGTTCTCCGAACATTTGAGTCCACGCAGCTCCCCTTGTCTTTCTGAATCGCCTCGCACAGTGCGTCCGACAAAACACTTTTCGCTGCACTCAACACCACTGCACAACACCATATGCCTCCGCTGTCAATACTGGCGTCTCCAGGGGCAGCACTGATCTTCTTTTACAGATAAACATGAAACTCAGCACCCAAGCCTCTCCTTTCTAGTCCAAACTGGACGAAATAAATTTACCACAGTTACAAAGGAGCTCCCACTTCTAGCACGATCACGGCACAGACAAAAATATAGATAACGAAAGGAAGTAGGGCAGGTTCTGCATGCGCTCCGCATGCTCTCCTGTGCAGGTGTTACTTAATGACAGAAAGGTTTAACTACCAACTCCGATAACTTAACACATAAGCACATAGCAATGTTATGAGCTGCGGCATTACACAATTCTAACCAGTTCACAACTCCGCTCTGTTTACGCCATTAGTCCGACTTAGCTTTCCGATTTCGCAGCGGATATCGGCCTTCATGAGTCATACTAAGTAAGTCTGTGCCCCTTTGTCTGCTTTGGGACTCGCGAGGGCTCGTGGCAGGAGCCTCTCCTGGCGTTATCTGCGCGGCAACCTCGCGCGCTTCTTCTTCTAGCAATGCATGAAGTAAATCCGGTGGCATTCCGGCCGTCACCTCGGGCGCCTGCCGAACAAATGCAGGAGAGGGCGTTTCTTGCGAACTATCTGCGCGCTCCGCTTCACTTCTGTCCCCATCAAAATCCGCGCTTTCCCTTTCCTCATTTCGTGAATACTGAACCGGTGCCGACTTGAGGCGATTTGCGTGTATCCTTATCAAACGCCGGTTCACGTCTCGGACTCTGAAGTTTACCGGAGAAAGCTTCTCGACAACCTCGCACGGTCCTCTCCACTTCGTCTGGAACTTACGAGCTAGCCCAATCTGCCTTTGGCAGTTTTCAATGTACACGCTGTCCCCCACATCAAACGGCGCGTCTCTAGCACTGCGATCGTGCACCTCCTTCCTGCGCTTCGCCGCTTTCTTTAAGGACTCCTTTGCGATGTCCCTCGCCACTTGCAAGCGCGATTCTAGCTCAACCTTATAGTCGTCCAGTGAAGCGTATGGGACACGACGGGGGCCCTCTGGCACTTCACTAGGCTGGTCCGGGTCTCGGCCGTAGAGAAGAAAGAATGGCGATTCGCCCGTGCTCTCGTGTGCTGCGGAATTGTAGGCAAACATTGCATACGGGAGCCACAAGTCCCAGTCCCGCTGGTCGCGCGAAACAAAATGCGACAGGAACCCGGCCACGGTTTGGTTCAGTCGCTCCACCGCGCCGTTGCAAGCCGGATGGTACGGTGTTGTCTGCTTCTTAGCGATCTTAAGCAGCTCGCAAACTCTCCTCATTAGCTGCGACACGAAGTTCGTTCCCCGATCTGTCAAGAGTTGCCTCGGGGGTCCATGTCGGAGCACGATCTGTTCGACAAATGCTCTTGCAACCGTGTCTGCCTTCTGATCTGGGAGTGCTACCGCTTCCGCGTATTTTGAAAGGTGGTCGACAAATACTAAAATGTACTTGTTTCCGGAAGTGGTCGTGGGCAATGGGCCCATTATGTCCATACCTGTCCGCTCGAAGGGAGCCGAAACCTCAGGGAACGGCTGAATTGGAGCTGGTCTTCGTCCCTTGGGTGTTTTTCTTTCGAGACAGGAATGACACTTCGCACAGTAGTCTCTAACATCCTGTCGCATGCCACTCCAAAAGTACAAACGCTCCACACGCCTGCGTGTCTTCGCTACGCCAAAATGACCGGCGCATGGCGCATCGTGAAACGCGCGAAGAACCCTTTCTGTCCACGACCGAGGTATGACGACTCTCTCCCAAGCGGTTTTCTCTGGTCTCCCTTTCCTGGTTGGCCTCGTGCGCCGACACAGGGTGCCGTCTTTGTCAATGAAATAACCTAGCTGTTCGGGATGAGACGGTGCGCCCTCTAAGCTTTCGATTATTCGCTTCAGGTCAGGATCTTTGCACTGCTCTGTGCGTAATTCGGCGGGGTCGACTACGGGGACAAACTCTTCTATAGCTGCCACGGCAGCTGTGCGGCTGAGTGCATCAGCATTCAGATGTGTCTTTCCTGACTTGTGCTCAACTTCAAAGCAGTATTCCTGCAGGTGTAGATTCCATCTAGCGAGTCGCGAGCTAGGGTCCCTGACACTCATCACCCATTTCAGAGGATGGCAGTCTGTGACTAGCTTGAATTTGCGGCCGTAAAGGTAGCATCTGAAGTGCTTTACTGCCCAGACAACGGCGAGGCACTCCCTTTCCGTAGCTCCGTACTTTTGCTCTGTGGGGCTCAACTGTCGGCTAGCAAAAGCAACGGGATGTTCTTTGCCCTCGATAACCTGAGATAGCACGGCACCAACTGCGAACTTTGACGCATCTGTGGCCATAACGAAGGGCAAACTAAAATCCGGGTGGCGTAACAGCGGTGCACTCATTAGCTTCCTTTTCAGGGCCCCAAAAGCATTCTCCGCGTTTTCGTCCCAACGAAAGGCGACATTTTTGGCTGTTAAGGCGGTGAGCGGCTTAGCGAGCTTGGCGAACTCCTCTATGTGCCTTCGGTAGTAACCGATCAGGCCGAGAAACTGCCGGACCTGGCGGACGCTAGTCGGGGATGGAAAATCCGAGACACACCTTAGTTTCTCAGGGTCCGGTCGCACGCCGTCAGCTGAAACAACGTGCCCGAGGTATTTCACCTCGTTTTTGAGGAATTGGCACTTAGAGGGCTTCAGTTTGAGACCCGCTGCTCTTAGTCGCACCAAAACCTGCTCAATATCGCGCAAATGGTTATCAAAACTGCCACTGTATATGATAATGTCATCCATATACACGAAGCACAGCCTCCCCAGAAGACCTGCCAGGATAACATCAGCGGTTCTCTGCCAGACAGCAGGGCTGTTGGCCAGACCCATCGGCATTCTTTTCCATTCATAGTGCCCTGAGGGCGTGTTGAATGCCGTTTTCTCGGCATCTGCCGGATCCATTGCTATCTGCCAGAATCCCGCCGCCATGTCCACTACCGTGAAGTACCTGGCAGAGCCCAGCTGAGAAAGCGTCTCCTGTATATTGGGGATGGGGTATGGATCGATGCGAGTTACGGCATTTAGTTTGCGGTAGTCCACTACCAATCGATACGAGCCATCTGGCTTTTCCACCAATAGTGCTGGTGCTCCCCAGGGTGACTTTGAGTGTTCGACAATGCCGCGATCAATCAGGTCCTGCACCTGCCGCTCCATCTCCTCACGTTGGGAGTAAGGAATCCTGTACGCACGCTGGTAAACGGGCGATGAAGTGCCGGTTTCTATCCTGTGCTTTATAACGCCACAGCAGCCCAAATCCAGGTTGGACGCGGCGAATACCTCCGAGTAGTCGTTCAGCAAACCAGCCAGAGCCTCCCTCTCCCTGGATTTTACGTGAGAAAGATCGAACGACACCTTTGGAGCAGCCGAAGGACTAGCATGCTCTACAGTTGCGAGTACCGTATCGGTGGGCTCACGTTGCTCTATCGCAGAGGTGAAGAAAGCCAATGTTTTGTTCTTGGGAAGGCTCAGTGGCTGCTGGCTACAGTTAACCACCCGTAGGGGCACTCTGTGGGCGTCATTAACTGTCACGAGGCACGCGGCTGCCTTCAGGCCATTGCTGAGAGAGTCGACCGGCTCAAGCACTCCCACGGCGCCGCTCTCTACATCTGAAGGCACAAACGCGTACAAAATGTGCTCCGACCAAGGAAGGACGACCGCCTCCTCGACCAGCCGGACGGCAACCCGCGAATATACCTTCTCCAATGATCCCACTGTTTGACGGGTGTCAATATCGGTAATGCGAATCTCAGCCCCTCTCCTGTTCAAAAACGGAACTTTTGAGCCGCCCGCATTAACCTCTTCCTCAGAGAATGAGACTACTACCTTCCCTTTTCTCAAAAAATCCTGCCCTAATATACCTGACACTCCGTTTGGCAGAGACACCGTGTCCGGGCATACGTAGCAGGGGTGCTCCAATGCAATTCCGCCGAGAGAGAAGTGTAACCGGTAGAGTCCACTTATGCCAAGAGGATCCCCCGTTATGCCTACAAATTTGGTTGCCATACCACCAGACGCTTCCAACACCTCGCGGTCCCCCTTCCTTCGAAGCGTGTTAAAACTGCTCTCCTTAAGCAATGTCACCTTTGACCCCGTATCTATCAACAATTCCATACAACAACCATTTAACTTGCAACGCACAACAGGGCATGCCTCGTCGGCCACACAAACTACCACCACCTCATCATCTACTGCTCCCTCCCCACGCTCCTCAGGCTGGGGAGGACTAACTAGTTTTTTGACTCGGTATCTGGAGCCCCGCTGTAGGCTTGCTTAGGGCGTGTCTCGCCTGCTTCTCTTTGTGGCTCCCCACGGCGCACGTTTTGGCAGAACCTGGCGATGTGTCCGCGACCCTGGCAAGCGAAGCATACGATTTCTTCAAAATCTCGCATACCGCGCCTGTAGCTTTGTGGCGGTCTCCGGTTTCCAGCGAATGGGCGCTGTTGAGCGCGCGCTTCAACCTGGCATTCTACCTGCTGAGATAGCAGCTGTTCTAAGCGATCTAACCGCTCTGTCAAGAGAGCAACCTCAGGGTTGAGCACCGCTCTCTCTATGACGCGTACTCTCGCTGCGGCTGTCGTTAACGCCTCATTTTGTTCCTCATCCAATGCGGCCTCCACGGCTTGGTCGAAATTGCTCGGCTTGCGCGAGAGCACGAACCGGCGCACGGGGTCTTGCAGACCAGCCACGAACAAAGCGGTCATTTCCTCTTTAAGTATATCCTCCGCGTATTTCTTCTTAAGCTGGTCTCCTTCCTCCTCCCTGCTTAACGTATCGCGCGCTAAGCGCTGAAGCCGCGACGCAAACGTTCGCACGTCCTCCCCTACCATCTGTCCGGCGTCACGGAACCTCTGTACTCGCACGTGACGTGGTTCAGTGTCAAAATGCTCAAACGCGAGCTTCTTAAATTCCGCAAATGATTTTGTGGATTTTACTTTTTCGTCTCGCCATGCAAAATCATGAGCAGCTCCTGCCATCTTACACCTCGCCATTCCCAGCATTTGAGCATCGGACCATCCCCCCATTTTCCCAATCTCTTCTAGCATGGAAAAGAAATCGCAGATTGGAACCCCTGTCTTATCTCCCGTAAACGTCGGAATGACGCTTCCTAATGCCAGCATGCTTTCCCCGAGCGACGGCTGTGGAGTGGGAGCTCCCTCAGATACAGTCATTTTTTTTTAAGCCCTCCAGTGCCTCAAGCCTCTCGAATCGGGGTAAAAGTCCCACAATCAGTCCCGTGATTCCCTTTTGATTACAATTTTGAAGTCATGAATGTCACAGCATTCAGAGGACATTTGCTTTTGAGACCCCACTTCTGACACCAGTGTGATGACCCCCATAATGCGCAGGTCCACACGGGACGGAGAGGCAAAGAGACACCGTATGGCTCAGTTTAAACAAACAGGTATATTCAATAATTACACATGGTTAAGGTTATACATCAGAGGCTGGGGCGTCCGAGCTTACGTGCCGACGACTTCATGGGGGCGATGGAGTGGCTCCGGAGTTGGGCTCGAGCGGTTGCTGGCAGAAGCTGCACGCCGTCGGGCTTCGGCACTGAAGGCTCTCTTGGCGAACGATGTCGTCCTCAGCGTGTATGCAGTAGAATTTCAATAGTCGTCCGTTTCTTCGAGGATGGTTCACAAACCCTTCCTCTAGTGTCGTTCGGCTTGGAAGATGAACAGGAGGCGAGCTTGTAGATGATGACAGCAGAGCATAATTTTACAACATACATATACAGAGAGTTAAACTGGAAAAAGCAGAACTGAATTTACAAAAGAACAAACTTTGCACTACTTTACTCATCGACCGGGCAGGTTAGTGCCTAAGTAGCATCACATTACATGCTAAGCATGGAGCCCCAGCTCAGACTGGACTGCATCCGTTTACATGTGCTTTTAAGCACTTGATTAACAAAGGACTAAGGGCGGTCATTTCCAGTGGCCCGCCCAAAGCATCAATTCTCCAATCCAAAATAACATGCGAGATGGGGACCACCCCTTTGGGTTGGGCTTAGCCTCGAACCCAGAGTCTGTTAACAATACAAACTAAATAAACAACAAAAACGCCACCACTCTCTCTCAAGTGAGAGTATACACAGGCTCTCTCTTCGGAGCTAATTCACTAGCGCCTGTCTTTCCACATTCTTGGCGAGTACTGCCTGTCCGCCATGACAGGTGTCCGTCGCGGCCCTTCTGGGAAGCTGTGGGTGCCTTCCCGGCGATAGCCCACGACAAAGGGGGGGAGAGGGAAAGAATGTCGTCTTCGCGGTTTCGCATAGCGTCGGCTGTGGTACGGCGCGCTCTGGCCCGCTGACAGCTCCCTTGTCCTGGAATGTAACCGGAAATTGGGGAGGATAAAGCCTGTTTCCCCGGGGCGGCGGCGGGACCGGTTTTTTCTGGTCGTCACTCAAAGAGCATGGCTGGGTAATTGATGATGCCGCTGTCACGGGTCTCCGTCTACGCCGCGCCGTCGAACGTGGATCCTCGTAGCACACACGGAATGTCACAGCTGTAACGATTAAGGAATTCCTTAAACACTTGTGTCGGTAACTTAATCTGTTTCTTTGTTCTTGTTTACCTTTGGTATTAACATTATTCTTCTTTGCTTGTTATGTCAGGCCTGTTTTGCAATATCTTCGTCATTGACCGACTGCCAGGTACTGCCCTACGAGCGTTTATGGTTTGGGCAGACCTGCGTTAAAAATGTAAGCATGATATTTTGGAAATAAAGGCGTTGACTTTCTTTATTATTATCATCACTGAGCAATAAAAATGTTTTATTGCGTCTCCCAGGTCCGGGCCGCCGTCTTGAATCGGTGGCGCGAGTCCGCAGCACAACCCAGTACGCTTGATTCCAAACACTTTGGCGATGTGGGCATCACGCAGAGGCCGCAGTGTTGGGTGTATTAAGGCAGGAGGGGCGGCACAGCTGTTCCAGGCATACCTTATAAGAGGGAAGGGGGTGCAGGAATTTCTGTTCGAGGTAGCGCAGGTATACAAGAGCAGTATAGCGCAGGGACTGAGTGGAGCGTGGAGAGGTTCAATATGTGTGCGTTCTGACAGGGAAGGCGCCACGTATCTGACATCAGGTTTGGCCAGGGCAGTTGAGGATGTGGTGGTTGAAGGGGTCTCAAAGCGGGTTAGCTTGCGCTCATCTAATGCAAGTAGATTCGCGGCGAGTAAGGTTGGGGAATGGGGAGGAAGGGGGCGACGTGAGCGTGGTAGTTTTTTCTGTCGGTCACTTTTGTGTTTGCGCCACATTAACGGCTCGTCGTTTGGACTCTAATCATCCGGCTAAGATGAATTTTGCTCAGAAGCGTGGCAAGCGAGGGCGCTTGCTTGTTCCTTCTGCTTTACCCCCTGCTGACCGGAGGATTGTTTCCACATGAATGTAAGGGTGGAGGTGTTCATGTGGATATAGGTGTTTAACTGGGCGTGCCACCTAAGCTACGTTTTACGCTAGAAACTCTCGTTCGTTCTTCTATGGTAGTGTGGTCCTCGTCTTAGCACTCCTGAACCCTCAATTCTCTTTCCACTTGTTTGCCAGACCATAAATTTATTATATTACCTGCATTGCCGATCGGCGTCGCACTGAACCACAATTTATGCACCCAAAAACAACCAGTCCCCGGAGAAACCTGCGTACGCTGGACAGAGGAGCAGCAATGACGACGAAACGGGCCTCACACAGTGTATTGCCCACCGCCTTGTCTTAAATCTAGCTTTCCTGCACCAGAAGCTGCAGACAGCCCTACAGCCCTCACCTCTTCCCAGAGGCATTCCTGAAGTTTACCTGTTGCGCGGGCTCCCCCCCCCCCCCCCCTTACCACATGGCTTGAAAAGGCTCAAATAGAAAAAGCATTGTTACCGCTTGGCTGATATCTTGCGAGATGACGCAGGCCTACAAAGCCTCGCGCCAGCTCTAGCCCCGCCCCACTCCTACCTAGATAACAAGCACGCAACACTATGGCGCAAACTACAGATACACACAGTCCCCTCACCCCAGAACCTAGCCCAATACCATCCTTCCTTCCCCATTCCTGCCTGAAACCTGTGCCAAGGACCCCTCGCCTCTTGCCTCCACATCCTCTCCCTGTGCCCGGCGGACCGTCCTCCGCGCTGCCTAGAGGACCTCAAGACCTGGGAGAATTGGGAGATGATGCTGCTCTCGGAAGACCCGGCAGTGGATAGCATTGCCACCGGCCCGGTCTGCCAGCGTTGTGGATCTTAGGGACATAAACACTTGAATGCAGTGGCGTCGTGGGGTAACCCATCAATTCCTTTGCACCAAAAATTGTAGGACGGTTAAGCTTCGTCTTTAAGAGTGAGACGCTACAGCGTGTCGTAGCGTTGCCGAGGAGAACACTGAACGCCATCGCCCGTTCGGCGCGACGCGTCGCTCGTTGGACAATTTATGGAAAGGACGCCTGTCTCATATATCTCGCTGGACACCAGTATCGTGCCGTAAAGCAAGGAAAAATCGATCACCCAATCAATCAATCAACCAATAAATCCTTCAATTATTCAATCGCTCAATGAAATAATAATTCAATCAATCGATCAATCAATCGACGATGAATCAATTCATCAATCCACCAATCAATCAATCAATCAATCAATCAATCCTTAGCGCTGTCTCGTTAAAATCCCTTCCTTACGGCGCTGTTCTGGTGTCCACCGAGATGTGCCATTTTTCGCTCACGGCCCAAGACGCCGATGCGAACGACACCGGCTTTTCTGCGACACGAGGTCCTTAACGCTGTCGCGTTAATGAAGTTTTTTCAAGCGAAAGCTTTACATGCCGCGAACCTGTGATTTCGCCGTGGCGGTGCTCCGAGGAGGCACATGACGGCACAACGCGCGCCTCGCCGCGGATATTTCTCTCGCTTCCTCGCTTACTAGTCACTACTGAGCATGCGCCACTAGTAGCACCGAGCCACAGGCGTTCCGCCGCTGCTCAGCGCCGCGCCTTTCCTCAAAATCCAACTTTCAATTTACAGTTTTCTCTTTCTTCTTCCCCTCTCTTAATCCCTTCTTTTACGGCGCGGTACGGGTGTCCACCGAGACATGTGAGACGGTTACTGTGCCATTTCCCTTCCTCAAAACCCAAACAAAACAAATGAGCCGACGGCGTTCATTGAGTACATTGGAGTTGATAACTTTGCAAAGGCCGACCATTTTCATGAAAGAAAAGGCGCACAACTGGCTCCGTGGGTCAGTGGAGACCTAAATCTCGCTTTTGTATACGTAGCGTTAGTGTCCAACTGCAAAACCTGCTTGAGGGAGCGCGCCCTCTCGGTCACCCTGGGAGGTGGCATGCAGTTAATGGTTGATCGCGAAAGACTGATCACCAAATGAACGCTGCGGCCTAGCTATTGCTGCAGTGCCGCATGTCAGCCACATCAGTGTCAGCGCTGATGCATTCAGGCCATATTTCTCACCACCGCCAAATTTATCAAAGCACGAATGAGACATCCGCATATCCAGGGAGCCCGTTACGCGCCCTGATGGTGGTGGTGGAAACTTTTATTGCCAACGATGAAGTAAATGGTGGGGGCGAAGTCCCCTACATGGCACTTGGATGCTCTCTCACTGTGAGGAGGCACCTCTACAAAGCGAAGGATAGCCCTTTGAAAGCAATCCTTCTCGGAGCGCGTGATACGAGCGAGAAAAAGAGAACTTTATCGACCGCGGCGGCTGCGTTTTTATGGAGGAAAAACGCTAAGGCGCCCGTGTGCTGTGCGATGTCAGTGCACGTTAAAGATCCCCAGGTGGTCGAAATTATTCCGGAGCCCTCCACTACGGCACCTATTCTTCCTTTCTTCTTTCACTCCCTCCTTTGTCCCTTCCCTTATGGCGCGGTTCAGGTGTCCAAAGATATATGAGACAGATACTGCGCCATTTCCTTTTCCCAAAAAAACCAATTATTATTATTATTGCCACTTAAGGGCTGGGAGTTAAGGCAGGTGGGCTGAGTGTGGCCCCTATGTGAGGGCGACGTCTTGAGCCCATGAGACGAGTGCTAGTTGTGTCTCCTTGTCTGGTGTTGGAAGAAGTTGGATCCAATTCTCCAAGGAGGGAGCTATCAGTAATGTATGTGGAGGAGGGTTACCCTCGCATCATCAGAGGATGTTTACCTGAGTGGCAAACACTCCGTGGTCGCAATTAGGACAGACGGGGTCATATTCCCGTCAGTAATGAGGAATAGACTAGAATGACTGAGAATGGAATTGGTCTGCAGAATGCGAAGTATGGTGGCTTGTGTTGGGTCGAGGTCGGTGTGGGGAGGCGGGTACACGCGCCTTGTCTCCTTGTAGAAATAGGCGATTTCCGCATAGGATAGGCGGGCCTCGGCGAGAGCATCCGGGTTCGAGGGGTCGGCTGCCCGGTTGGTTAGGCCCCGGCTTAAACGGTCGACCTCTTCATTCCAAGATGAGCCGGCGCGGGTCTTGAGAAGAAGTTGCGGTCATAAGAGTCTCCCAGTAATACTCCGCCACGATCGGTGATGGGGGATGAGGGAAGGTGGGGCATGTGAGCAGGGTGTGTATAAAGTCTCCTGGTTGGCCGAAAAGTTTGCATGACGAGGGTACTTGGTCTGGGTATGGGGCATGAGCCCTTGCTTTTCTCAAAGCCATCGCCGTCTAGAACTGCCGCTGCTAATGCTGTTGCTGATAGGAAGAAAGGAAAGTGCACGGGCCTGCCTACTGGCACAAATCGAGCAACGCTCGCTGCCGCGTGCTGAATGTATGAGAGTTAAGCATAGGAGAGCAGATATAGAATGAAAAGGTGGGCGCTAATATGTCCGGGGCGAATCCCGGAGGAAGTGCAATACCGGGCCGACCCGCGCCATAGTCCTTCAGGCCAAGCAGTCCGCAATAATCCAAAGATAAGTTTAAATTCTTGGGTCCAAGGACTCGCAGCAGTACTAAATCAGGTATCAGATATCAGCGTATAGAACACTGTCAATGCCAACGCCAATGAAAACAGTGAACGCTGACGTCTTCCGCTTTTTATGTCCTGGATTAGCTGAGGTAATCCACATTTATTTTTTCCCTCTCTCGCTCGACGGACACCCAAACCGTATTGTAAGGGAAGCGATAAAGGAGGGTTTGGAAGACGAAAGGAAGGAATGATAATAATAATTGGCTTTTGGGGAAAGGAAATGCCACAATGTCTGTCTCATATATCGTTGGACACCTGAACCACCCCGTAAGGGAAGGGACAAAGGAGGTATTTGCAGAAGAAAGATGTGCCGTAGTGGAGGGCTCCGGAATAATTTCGACCACCTGGGGATCTTTAATGTGCACTGGCATCGCAGAGCACACGGGCACTTAAGCGTTTTTCTTCCATAAAAACGCAGCCGCCGCGGTCGGGTACGAACCGAAAGAGAGGAAGAGATTCAAAATCGGAGGGCTCCCGGACAAGGAAGCGCTGATTTCGATTCAGAGTAATAGTGTGCCTTTCCTCCAACATAATTTTCACTTTCACGGCGCGGTTCCATGGTATTGCAAATTTTCTTCATTAAGGAACAATTTTTTCCCCCTTTTTTAGCATTGCTTCTTGTCAAACAAAGCTGGGTTCAGCTGTTTGCCAACAGCATTTCAGGAAGGCCTGTGCGCTTCCTTTTCCAAGTGTTTCATTGCCGCGTTGCACCCTCATTTTGTTCTTGTGCACATCGTCCTCACAAACAAAACCGTGCTATATCACAAATGGCATGTCGTGAATGAGGCAAAAGTGAAGGCATTTGAATGCTTTCGAAAAAATGGGCAAGTAAATTGCAGTAAACTGCACACTTCTTAGCATGTTTGCGAAAGTGGCATTCTTCGCCTGAGTGAAACGGACTCGGCACTAACGGCGGCAGTTCACTCCATTCTCAAGCATAGGCGGCTGAAAGCCGGACGTAACTCACAGGACACGTGTGCCCGCAATTTGGCTTTTGGCCCCGCCGCGGTGGCTCAGTGGTTAGGGCGCTCGACTACTGATCCGGAGTACCCGGGTTCGAACCCGACCGCGGCGGCTGCGTTTTTATGGAGGAAAAACGCCAAGGCGCCCGTGTGCTGTGCGATGTCAGTGCACGTTAAAGATCCCCAGGTGGTCGAAATTATTCCGGAGCCCTCCACTACGGCACCTCTTCCTTCCTTTCTTCTTTCACTCCCTCCTTTACCCTTCCCTTACGGCGCGGTTCAGGTGTCCAACGATATATGAGACAGATACTGCGCCATTTCCTTTCCCCTAAAACCAATTATTATTATTATTATCTTAACATATTCTTAAGAAACGAGTCGATGCCAACCCTAAGTGTTTTGTGAAAGCATGGCTTTCTGCAGGCAGACACCACCACCACGCATCTGAAGGCGCGATTGAGGTGTGTACTGGCGCATGGAGCCAGTTATGCTCATTAACGTTTTAAAAATCACCGCCGTGTAATCCTCTGGCTTATTAACGAGAAACCATTACTAGGCTATGTCGGCGAAAAGGTGACCGCAAAATGTGGAACCGAATGTCAAAGATATGGTGACCTGACAGCTGCTGCGCCCTTTTCTTTACTCAAAACCGTGTCCACCCGCCGCGGTGGCTCAGTGGTTAGGGCGCTCGACTACTGATCCGGAGTACCCGGGTTCGAACCCGACCGCGGCGGCTGCGTTTTTATGGAGGAAAAACGCCAAGGCGCCCGTGTGCTGTGCGATGTCAGTGCACGTTAAAGATCCCCAGGTGGTCGAAATTATTCCGGAGCCCTCCACTACGGCACCTCTTCCTTCCTTTCTTCTTTCACTCCCTCCTTTACCCTTCCCTTACGGCGCGGTTCAGGTGTCCAACGATATATGAGACAGATACTGCGCCATTTCCTTTCCCCTAAAACCAATTATTATTATTATTATCTTAACATATTCTTAAGAAACGAGTCGATGCCAACCCTAAGTGTTTTGTGAAAGCATGGCTTTCTGCAGGCAGACACCACCGCCACGCATCTGAAGGCGCGATTGAGGTGTGTACTGGCGCATGGAGCCAGTTATGCTCATTAACGTTTTAAAAATCACCGCCGTGTAATCCTCTGGCTTATTAACGCGAAACCATTACTAGGCTATGTCGGCGAAAAGGTGACCGCAAAATGTGGAACCGAATGTCAAAGATATGGTGACCTGACAGCTGCTGCGCCCTTTTCTTTCCTCAAAACCGTGTCCACCCGCCGCGGTGGCTCAGTGGTTAGGGCGCTCGGCTACTGATCCGGAGTTCCCGGGTTCGAACCCGACCGCGGCGGCTGCGTTTTTATGGAGGAAAAACGCTAAGGCGCCCGTGTGCTGTGCGATGTCAGTGCACGTTAAAGATCCCCAGGTGGTCGAAATTATTCCGGAGCCCTCCACTACGGCACCTCTTCTTCCTTTCTTCTTTCACTCCCTCCTTTATCCCTTCCCTTACAGCGCGGTTCAGGTGTCCAACGATATATGAGACAGATACTGCGCCATTTCCTTTCCCCAAAAAACCAATTATTATTATTATTATTATTATTATTATTCTCCCAAAACTCCTACTCCAAGACGCATACTTTCGCGGGATTGACTGCACCACTAGGGAAGTAGAAGAGATTGCCATCGCGCTTCCCATGGTCATTGGCACACACAGTGCCAACTTTCTATTAATTTATACCGACTCCCAAGAGACCGCCCTCAACTATGTTTAGGGCTGGCGGCACAAACGTACCCTCCGGACCCTAGGCACCATCACTGAAGAGCTGGACCCCAGAAACATTGGTATTTGGAATCCGGGACGTGATGTACTGGTCGGCAGCATCGCTATTGATGCCGAAGCTCGAAATCTTACCAACCGAGCGGCTACCAGTGACATGTCCACAGTGCCAGTCTCCTCAACCTACAATGATGGCGTCCTGGAATATCTACGAGGCACGTGAGTGCGTCTCCCTGAATCGCACCCACGGCATGCTCGAGCGCAGTCCGTTGAAAGGCACCAACTACAAACCATTTCCAAAGTCTACTTGGACCAAAAGATATACCCCACTATATATCCCTCCACTTGTCCGTGGTGCCACGACGCCCCCATCCTTTACCTACTATTGGACTCTCAATACACCTGGTGGTTGTCAACACACACAGCCACCCTGGAGCAGTAAGAGCAAGTGCTGTCCAGCGCACGACTGGAAGACCAACTGCCGCTGATACACCGGGACTGCACGGTGGCCAAGGCGGCTGGCCTCCTGCAACGGGGAGACTTCTCCCATCATGTTCGATACCTATTAGATCAGTAAATGTTTTTAATCTTCCTCCTCACGCAAGGCTGCTGCGCAGCTTCGTATACACATTACCGAACAACGAAAGGTTTCTTTCACATGACGCAGCCTAGGGGAATATTCACAGCAGCAAACTTGCTGCTAACGGCAGCGGATTGTTGGTACAAAGACTTGCTGCTGTGTCGATAGCTACGAATGCATAGCCCACAACAAACAGCTCGTTTTGACCACATTTACAGCGAGTATCGGGAATACAGCAACAAGCTCCATTTGCGAATTTTGGCGTTTTAGCGCCTTAGCGTTAAGGAGGTCGTTTCGCAGAAAATCCGGCGCCGCCGTCAGCGTCGTTGACCGTGAACGAAAGATGCACGAAAAATCCCCAGA
>JARKHS020012974.1:0-140000 GCA_030143305.2 Amblyomma americanum
TTCTCTCGAATTATCACCGTAACTCTAGTGTCAGTGCCATGAAATCAAGCTTATCACTCCCACTACTGTCGCAACGTAGAAATATATCCCGCCTTTGTCTATTCCATAAGATTTACTACGATAACCCCATCCTTAAGAGAAAACTTATAACGCCACCTTGCTACGTTTCAGCTCGGATCGATCATCGTCATAAAGTTGGTATTCTTTCATGCCAAACAAACCACTTTTACAACTCATTCATCCCCAGCACATCGGCACAATGGAATCACCTTCCCCGATCGGTCGTCGAAATAAGTGACCATTCTGTGTTTAAATCGGCTTTAACTAACTTGATGGTAACATAGTACATGTAATTCTTGCGCCCTGCCGTTTATTCTTTTCAGCTTATGTGGTAGTTCAAACAGACCTGGTCTGCGTGGTATGCTTGTTTGCGTGGTATGCTTACTTTTATGCTTACTTTTATTCTTTGCTCATAATTTCGTGTTAAATGACTGTTAATTTGTTTGATTGTATTTGCTGTAACCTACTGATTTGCGCGAGCCATATTTTTGTTCACATTTTTGTGTTACTTGTGACTGCTGTTCCTTTGTTATTTTGTCTATTGTACCCCACTCCCCTCTGTAATGCCCTCGGGCCCTGAGGGTACTGAAATAAATAAATAAATAAATGCAGAAAACAAGGTGAACTTAGCGTGGAAGACGCTGCAAATTTGCTCCTAAATGCACAGGAAGTGAAAGTAAGAAAAGTGAATAAAGAAAAAACAAGGACAGCCAATCACCTTTATCGATGGCAAGCAAGGCCTGTGGTGAAACGAGAGGAAGGGGCATGGAGAGGACACCAATGACAATTTCCTGCCACTTCCGCCTCGGCAGCGCTAGTTCCGGCCAGTCGGCTGCATGTGGTGAACACACGGCACACAGCGGGTGCTCGGACAGGAAGTTATCGATCTACTTGGGCCTGTTGCTCTCACCGTAGCAGGCGTAAACAAAGCCGGGAGAGTCTCGATTGGAGTGACCTTAACAGAGACCCTACTGAGTAAGAGGAACACAGCTCTTTCTGCTGCGGGAAGCGAAGCAGCGCAGGTAATTGGCCCAATATTGGAATGGATATGGATTCACATTGTTCCTTTGTCGGGTCAGCCTTTGCCAATACATTTCTAAATTCGGGTCGATTACCTGTGCTGCTCTGGAAGGGAAGCTTTTTATTCCCCGCACAAATAGAGCGGTTATTCCGTGGCACCGCAGCAAAAAAAAAAAAAAGAGTTTCTGATACATGCGAGACATACTGGCTGCAATTGTTACACAAATTACCCACGGAATCCTCTGTAGTTGTTGCTGATGCCGTCGGCCGAAGCGGCACAAAGCTACGCTGGGGGATTGCATACTATCAACGATGAAATACGCTTCTTAACATGTAAAACTTCCCATTATTTCATTTGTCGTCATTCATAGTACACCACGATAACATGGATTGCCTACCTTCCCACATCAAAGATCGTGTCTGGTGTGCATGTTTGCAAAAAGGTACGCGGCCTTTACTGCTATCAGATTAAGCTTGGATCTAGTTGGTTACAGAGGTAAGCCCTTTAGTGCGCAGGTATCAGTGATGTCGGAAATGCGGACCTAGAAGGCAGTCAGGATGCGACTACTTCCTAAGAGATACGTAGGGGGCTTTGCGCAGGTATCACTTTTAACTCATGTGAAGAGCAGAGGTCAGTATTCGACAAGCTGTCCATTTTTCGTTGTCCATTTCGTATCCACTCAGTCCTGTCTGTGCTCACTCAGATACACCCGCGGATTTTAAGCGTCTGTGGGAAGCCACCCGACCATTGAGTGGTTGTCGAACGAACGTTACGATTGGATGAAATTGGATCCGATATGCAGCCAATTGGGAGGCGCATCGCAGTGCTCCGTCAACAGCAGGCGGCCGGACCTGCCAACCGGCTGCCATTGGCTGCGATACGCAGCCAATCGTGAGGTCTGGTCGCCAACCACCCAATGACCGGGTCGCTTTCCACAAACGCTTGAAAACCGCTAGTATATTGAGTGACCACTCACGGAAAACGGAATATACATGCAATGGACAACGGAAAATGGACAGCTTCATAGAATTGCCCCCGGTACTTTGTTGCTTGGGCTTCAACAACCGAACGGCGGCTTTGACGTCGAAGAGAGTCACGTGACGCATGAAAAAAAAACTGCGATATGATGGCTGCTTGGTCGTTTTAATTCGCTACAACGATAAATCCAGTCTGTCACAATACATAGAATTAAAGCGTAAGAAGAAGCAGCGATTATATTGCGATTTTTGTATGCCTCACATGACCTAAACGCAAACTTGGTGTCACAGACTGGTTCAAGCCAACATCGAAACAGCACGAGAAAAAATTTCATTTTAAATTATTAAGCGGTCGTAGGCGAATGCGGCTTAGTGATCCCTGTATAGAATGTCTTACGCGTCGATGCAAAGATTAAAACATGCCACCGAAACTAGGTGTCTTTACTGCTTTAATACCGCGTCGGTCCGTGCTCTGAAGGTGGAGCCGAAGACAACGACGAAAGAGACAGTGCAGGAAAGCTCTATCTCAGCGTGAAACACTCCGATCTTCGCCGTCTAAATAGCAAGGAAGAGAAAAAAAAGCTAACCATACTTAGGGCTCCGAGTGGGATTCGAATCGACGGTGACACAAGCTGATCGGCTCCGCTTTCCGCTGCAGTAAAGCAATCTTGCATCGCGTCTGCCTGACGCTCCGCGTGTTTAACTGGAAGCTTCTCGAGATTTTTATGTCCTTGTCAGTAATACTTCATTCTTTCGTCATTTTTTTATGAAACGAAGGCGATTAACCGTTCCACTTATCTCATGATCACTACGCAACAGAATTGTTAATCACCGTTCATGCGCCCACCCCTGATGTAATGTCCCGCCTGAAAACCCTTGAAGTTCAAGTAAATAAATAAACGAACTTTGCATCCCATCTACGGAGCGGCGGCGCGACGCGCATGATGAGCGGTTAACGCCGAAGCTAATGCCGCAGCGAAAAGGTGCGAAAGCAAATATGTAAAAGACAAAAGCAAAACATAGACTGCTAAAGCAGGTTAGCCGCATCACATTGCACGATCGCCTGTCAATGTTTCTTTCTTCGTGTTCACTTTAAAAACGAGTGGGCGGCGCACATTGCAAATACGTAAGAGAACTTTATATAGGTGACAAGCGCCACCCACGATAAAAAAAGTTGCCAGGGGACTGACGTTTATTTATTTCGTTTAAACGCAAGGCGGTGCGTTATTGCACGAGCACGTTTTTGGAACGGTTTTTAATTAACCCGGCCCACGCCGTTCATGAAGCCAGTGAGACAATTTCGCGCGGATCATGCGATTAATAGGCAGCTTATTGAGAAGAGCTTACGCTACGATGCTGAAATTGTTGCGAAATGTTTCTTTTGTCGATACATACCTATGTAGTCTAGAGCAGTTTGGTCGTTCTGTGAATAGTGGCGACATCGAGGATTAATTTTCCGCTACATAGCTTGCGTAAGAAACATGCTAGCTGGCATGACCGCCATCTGCGTTCGATACTGTGTCGGGTGGTGTAGGCGTATTTCGGTTTTGAAACTAAAGCGGATTATAGCAAAAAAAGTATCGCATAATCCTGGCGGGATCAGCAGTGCGATTAAGTACTTTTTGCATGCTTTGATATTCTAAGTAACTTGTCGTGGCACCATACGTATGCTTAGCAAAAAAGTTGGAAAAGAACCTGAGTATATATAGTCTTCCTCGACAGCTTTTCGAAGTACAGTAAACACAGTTTTCCTTATGGACTATATGAAGAACAAAAACGCATATAGCATTTAATTACATTAAGATTCTGTGGCTGTTATACACCATCCCCACTTATGGATCATGATGGTTTTAGTTTTTATGAACTACGTTCGATAACACCCTATACACAGGCGATAGGTTTGAAAGACTTGTATCCTTCAATTGTGCGCAAGTTATTCCCACTAATCTCTACGTTAGAAATCATCAATGTTAGGTTGATTAGCATAGGCCGAGCAGTCTGAGAGTTTCGCAGCTTTCGCGACGATAATCATTTAAGCAGCACTGAGAATGGATTATAGTGCCAGGAGCTTAATTGGCACGCTTCGAAGGCTCATATTTTGGTGATCAAGTCGCAGCTATTAGATTCCGCTTCAACGCTTTTATCACAACCTTTTCGTCGAACAAAGCGCGATTTTCTCACAAATGATATAATCACAACTTCGATGACATTTCCTCGTCACACTTTATAGTCGCTCTATATATAAAACAAAACGACAGCATTAGAATATTCCTGCAACCTTATTGGCCTTTTCCTCAGAACACTCGATTGCCTTTCGCTCATTTTCAAACTGCCCGAACCTATGTATGCTTGGTCACGTAGAACGCACGCGCTTAGACACGCCCCTCTCTATAATTGCCATGCTCTCCGAGCCTACAAGTGTGTCCATTAGGGGTTCTCTAATGCACGTTAACGCAAGTGCCCTTCGAAATGCTCTTTGTTTTTAAGCACGACTTATGTTTTGGGGGGCTTATATGTCGTCATTTTTATTGAGATCGTAATGTACCATTACGGCTTTCTCTGGTCGGCCAACCGAAACCCCGGCATACGTACCTAGGGCACGTACGGGTCATCACTACTTTTCAGTTCCGATCGTGCAGGTTGTGGCAGAAATGGCACTCCCTTCGGTCAGTTTCTGCACCCCACTTTCTGCCGGATCCCTCCCGTCGCGTCATAATTCATTTGACCTTCAATGCAGGCTCTCTAAACAGTTTTAGCATGCATTGCACGTTCCAGCCCCAGTGTTCATTTTCCGCCTTGTAAAACTATCTTCGTTGTCATCCCTCCTCTGCTTTGTTTTCTTCCCCCTTCGTCGTTGCTTTCTATTGCAGATTTAAGCGATTTTCCTTTAGAAACTATTAAGCTTTTAAAGCACTCACGTGCCCACAGTGCTGATTATTCGCTATCGGGATGCATGAGCGCGGATGGTTTCGCGAGTAACCGAGAACATCAGGGTTACTAGGTCTTATATTGAGACACACTGGAAATTAATGCATCGCATAGTGTTCCCCCCAAAATTCCCAGAAATAACAATGGAAGCAATTACTTTTTATTTCAGTTTATAGGACCCCGGTCTTCCAGTGGCTACCCGTTTTGCCGCGCTAATTGGCTCACGGCGGTAATAGAGAGCTGCACTGAAATGACGACGACAGTGCAGAGAATAGAAGCTACGCGTCTCTGCTCAGTAGTGTTTTCACGTGCTTTGTAGTTGCCATTCAAGCGCAAGTTTTTTTAAAGTCCCTGGCATGTTTCGCCGCTTCTTTTCCAGTCCTTTTGGTCCTGTTTTGTAGTTCAGCAGTCTTACAGACAGAAGTGTGAACGGACTTATTTTTAAATACTTCCAAAATATTATTTTATCTTTCATGACCTTTATTTTATCTTTCATCACATTGCTCGCAGTATAGGAGCGAAAAAAAGGCCTCCGTATTATCTTAACTGCTTGAGTAACTAAAGGTACAAAGTTAAAATGAGAAAAAAACAAACCCAGAATTGCATAGCCTTTTATATCGCATTCGCATGTTTTCAACTTTTTTTGCCGAATTGTGAAAGTAATAATAATAATAATAATTGGTTTTTTGGGGAAAGGAAATGGCGCAGTATCTGTCTCATATATCGTTGGACACCTGAACCGCGCCGTTAGGGAAGGAATAAGGGAGGGAGTGAAAGAAGAAAGGAAGAAGGAGGTGCCGTAGTGGAGGGCTCCGGAATAATTTCGACCACCTGGGGATCTTTAACGTGCACTGACATCGCACAGCACACGGGCGCCTTAGCGTTTTTCCTCCATAAAAACGCAGCCGCCGCGGTCGGGTTCGAACCCGGGAACTCCGGATCAGTAGTCGAGCGCCCTGAAAGTAAGTCCCTGAATTGCATTTTACTAAACCTCTTTTCATTTGGAAGTATAAGCAGGCCAAAAATGCGAAGAGGTGCGCGTGAAAGTAAGTCTCTGAATTGCATTTTACTAAACCTCTTTTCATTTGGAAGCATAAGCAGGCCACGCGCACCTCTTCGCATTTTTTAATAATTCCTGCGAATTTTGCGCCATGCTTGAAAGATACACCAATGAGAAAACATTGTTTCTTTTTTGTTAGAAACACTCTGACTCTACGGCCGACTTGGAATGAGTGGAATGCTGAGCCGGACGCAAAGCTCCAGCGAGCGCGTATTAAACCAACCGCGGAAGATTGCTGAAATAGAGAACGCGCCGATGGCAATTACATCTCGGCATTCCCTATGTCATAATAGCTCCAGCTTCAGTGCGAGCAGAGGAGAAGCTGTTTTCTTGAGATTTCGAAGTGCCGTTTCTTGTTGCGGCAAAAAACCATTTAAAGAATTTCAACACGTGCGGCAATTTAGTAAAGCTTTCAGGGAAAAAGCGGTTTTACCCGAACATTATTCTTTATTTAAGGCGCCTGAGTTGTCGGCCCGGTTGCCCAATAAATTTTTCAACTTAAAGAAAGGAAGAAACTTCGGAAGGCAGGAGTTTATGGATGGTCTTTTTATATTTTTTTATATGGGCTTTGTGCGCAAAGCGAGCGGGTGTGCAGAATGCCGTGCATTCTGATGCATATCGCAAGGGCAGCCTCGTGTCTTTGTCGAGTAAACGCGTAATGTTTGCAAGCATGCAAAAAGTGACTTTGAGCTCATTTCTGCGTGTGACATGAAGCTCAACGAAAATTTGAGAAAATAGACAGCCTGCATACAAATGGCGCCATAAACTTTCTAAACAGTGGTGTACAGCGAAGCTTTAAAACTTGCTTATCTGAGTAGGTTGCTAATACTGCTTGAGAGCATACAATATAATGTTGCATACGTTTACGTAATAGAACGACGTAGTGGTTCTGTGTTAATTGGCTTTGGTCGCTGTTTTCTGTCACACTAAATGTGCGTGATTTTATAAAAGTCATTCAGCATTCAAGAAGTCATTTGTTTTGTGCTCGTGGGCGCATGCAAGGAAACAAAAACAAAGCTAGAGGCGACACTTAAGCACCTAAGCTCCGCCTTAAGGGCACGATGCGATTGCATTATTTCGTTATTGTCCATATTTGCGAAATTGGTCATTGCCTGCGTTAGTCTTTAGTCTTTATTCTAATAGCACCTTTAGTCTAATAGCACCTTAGGAGCTGCTGGCGATCCAGCAAAGCAAAACAATAAGCAAACAGGCTAAACACATGCTTTCGCACGTTGCATTTTCATCTGCAGTTCCAATGCGGATCGGGGATCCAAGCAGCAAGTTGCATAGAGTTCGTTCAGCACGTAATATTAACGGACGCTGGTGCTGATGAGAGCGCTTCAGAACGAGAACTGTTCGTTGGTTTTTGCTTCCCACAGGCTTTCAAAAGGAAACTGCTCCGCTTAAACTGTTTCTCCAAAGGTGACGCTCCGTGAAAATGAAACGGCGCACGCCATTCGCAGCTCGGGCTTACACCGCGCATACCTTATTAATACCCGAGGTTTGAAGCTAAAAGCTTCACTACGCTAGGTAAAGCAGTCGCCGCGTAGGCCGGAGAATGACTTTTAATGACCTTCAGCCCAACCACGTTAGCCGTGTATGACCATATGTATGTGGTGCAGTTATGGTGTCGAACCTTTGACCCCTGACATTGACTCATGACCTTAAGTTGACCTCTGAGCTTTGACCTTGGGGACCTTTGGGTTGACCTTTGACCTTAAGAACATCCGATGGGGAGATGTGAAGCCACGTGATGACATCCGATGGGGGTGTCGTAAGACCATGTGATACCACGTCATAGCCACGTGGTCGTGTGGGTATATATAGAACGGCTGTCGCGAGCGTGTAGCGGAGCTGCCATGGACGAGCCTCAGACGCTTAGCAAGCGTGCTTGCTTTTCGCTGAATTCCAGGGTTAGCCAAGTTAAGCCACTGCCAATTTTTTGTTTCTGGCGCGACAATAACTAGAAAGAAAAAAAATTAACCGCAGCAAGGTTGAGTGTCAACGCATTCGCACCATTTGTAAGAGTTACCTTGCTGTACTATCGCTTAGATGAAATTGCGCGAAGTGTGTTAACAGAATGAAAAAAATCTGACCGCCAAACGCTGCAAGAAAAGGGGTCGTTAGGGCAATTAACGTCTAGGGCACTTGGCTTAACTTTGTCTAAATGAATTTACTCGGGTTGTTCACGTTTCGTTTCAACTTTTGGACACACTTTCTCAAGTTCTTTACATTGTGAATAAAAAAGGAGCGTCTGGTAATAGCTGCGAGGTCTAAAAGCACTTGCACCCGTTCCAAGTACCTGACATTCACTGCTGTGTTTCAACAGTGACATCCACTGCGCAGGTATATACGGGAGTGTAGAGTATATGGGGAAAAATGTCCACAAACCACATTTACAAGATTCAGAGCTCGGGTTTTTGTTTTAGTCTTGCCACCTTCTCTTTCTGTCTGTGCACAAATTGAGGAGTCGACTTCCCAGGTGTCAAAAGGCGTTCCTATAAACCAAATTGGGCACGGAGAATACCAGAAATTAAAGAGACAGATTTTGTCCACTGTTAATGTCTATATTATTGAATAAATAAAACTAATGAACATTTTCATATATTTTCGTTTAACAAACCATTCTATTCACATGTTATATAAAACCTAGCCCATACGGCTTCGATGCGTTTTCTCCGCTTCCTTGTCACTCCTGCCGTTGGTCACGCTGGATCGTCAATCGATTCTACATCAATCATGCGGCCGCATTTAGCACGCTTCGCCGCTTCGGGAATAGCGAGGCGATCGAGGAACGAAACTTATCCATTCGGCTTCGGCTCCCATAGCTCAACTCTTTCGCAACAACGGCGAGTGTCGTGTGACGTCCGAGCCTCTTGCGAATGCGGCAGTGTGCGCGTGTGGCTACACCCACCATTAAGCATTGGCGTCGAGCCAATCCGTATCGGAAGCCCCGCGATTGCTTCCCTAAGCCGTCGCTGCCTAGAAACGCCGCTGTGAGCTGCGCTTCCCAAATGGCTGCCATGCACAGTAGACCGTCAGACAAAAGTCCCTAACTTTGTTATTTATCTCCAGGTTCAAATTTTGCTAGCGCGGTGACGGCGTTCGACACTTTTCTAGTCTTTCTTTTGTTGTTTTCACTTTGTATGCCTCTGTTACAGTTGGAGTCGTTCACTGACGTATCCACGCGGTTTTTTTTTTTTTCGGCGGCGCTTTCATCGATGTAAGCGGCAACGGTGTAGGCCGTCATTTACAGGGCTGCATCTAATATATTTCTTTTCTCTCGATTGCATTCTGTTCTTATCATCCGCCCCGTTGATTTGCCCAATCTTAGTGACAGCGAGGGCGTGGCTGAGCTTGAAGGAATGATGAGATGACAAAATAGTGAAATTAAATCAGCGTGGAAAAGTTGCACTGCCTCGCCTTATGCGGACCAATTGTTGTTTTTCCTGGAGTAGTTCGGAGTCAAAAGGAGCATGGCATTCAGCAAGCGCGTATTCTGTGGTCCTCACCACCCGCCAACTTGAAGTCAAGAACAAAAAATCCCCCAATATCGACACTTTTTAGAAGCTCATTTAAGCTTCCAAGTAGGATTATGTTTACAGGCACTAGTTAAAGGCAAAGGAGGTGTGAGTAATGATTATTTGATGCTGCGATCCTGATTATTTGATGCTACGATTTATAATGATTCCGTAATGTTTTCATCATAATGTATATTTTTGCCACCACCTGCACGCAGTCCTATTTGTGTATCTTTTCTTTCCCACCCCCTCCCCTCCTATGTAATGCCTGACAATGGTGCTGTAGGTATCATGATAAATAAAGAAATAAATAAATTGTCGCTTGTTCTCCCGGGAGGCGGTGAGAACTGGCATCTTTTCCACAGTAACTGGCAAGTAACGTACCAACAGTACGCTGCTCGGAGAACAACATCCAACGAAAAAAGTCGGTCGGAAGTGTCATAGAAATTCGGGATAATGCTATGATTTCAGATAACGACACGGTAACAAGTAGTCGCGTTTTTATATCCAGGCGCTCTAGCTTGCAACTGAGCATACAGGTTTCGTGGATAGACATGTTGCAACGTTAGATGTTTCAAGAGTTCATTCACAGCAAACTCGCTCCGTGGTAGATATTTCTTGCTACTTTAAAACAGCTCTGATCCTGCTTTAATTTCACATCTTTTATGTTCGTATCTGGAAAAGAGGTGAAAAAGTTGGGAGGGGGGGGGGGGTCTTTTCTTGCGGCGTTTAATTGCACACAAAAACATAAAAATGACGGGCAATCGATGGTGGATAGTCATGGCGGATGAAAACAAGAAAAAGCAGCGAAGTTTTAGCAAATCACTGCTGCAATATATGCCAGTTTATTTTACTTAGAAACGCCGTTTTGGGATTAGTAATTCAAGGAGCAGGTAACAAGCAGTGGAAATTTATTCCTGGACGATCGCGGGTGCTGGTGAAAATTTGTTTTGACTCCCTGTAACCACACACTAGTGTTACCAGTGAACAAACGTACAACTAAAACCTCGCGTTTGGTTTCTTTTTTGTCTTTGATCAAATACCTCGTAAACCCAGCCGTGCGGAGCGCATGATCAAATAATGAGAACGCTACACAGCCCATTCTCATGCGGATAACCTCGCCTCGACAGACCGGGGCTCCGCATTTGGGTTGGTTTCGCGGAAACGCGTCTGCATGTGCAATAGGCGGGACCGGCGATTCTTTTTCTTCTTTTTTACTGGCGTTGTGACATCCATAAAAGGACACACGCCAGGAGGAAACCAAATTGTAGGCGTCAATGAAAGGAGGTTAAAAGTAAACTCGCTCCTACTAAAGCAGTCGCCAGCTTACATAACGCCCAGCTGTGGTACCCATGCGTTAACTTGTCATCACTTTGAACAAAAGGTATCCGTACACTAACGATTCAAGGAGAGGGCTGAGTCGGGCTGGTTGGTTCATGTTGAAATGGTAGGCAAAACAGCGCTGACGGACGGGACGGGAGAAGGCGAGACAGACACATGCGCATGTGTCTGTCTCGCCTTCTTCCGTCCCGTCCGTCAGCGCTGTTTTTGCATACCATTTCAACACTAACGATGTTTTTCACGAACAATGTTAGTTCTTCAGACCTGAGAGTAGCATGGTATGGTATGTGGTATGGGTGTGGTATAGCATGTCGTGTGGTTGCCGTGTGGTGTGGTTTATTGTGTTGTTTGTTACCAAACTAATCAGAATCATTTCTCATTCTCGAGCCCGTCTGATAGGCATAAGCCGAAAGAGGTTTAAAAAAGTTCAGGCAGTGCCATCAACAAGACAGTTATCACATGCATAAAGCAATCGAAATAAAACTAACAGGGATTAAAAAATAAAATAAAAGTATAGTTTTCAACCAAATGCCAATTTGAAAAGCAAAGGAGGCATGGTGTGCATTGATGAGAACGACAGAACTAGGGCGCGCAAAAGATCTGGACGGGTTATAGAAAATACGAAACCCAGGTTAAAGGTCATATGCAAAAAAAAAAGAGAAAGCTGTAAAATAAACCTGCGACAATTCACGAAGGAAACGTAAAGGTTAATTATGTTGTTAAAATGCTATGTCACCTGAATAAAACGGCAAAACAAATAACAAAAGAAGGCAAGAGAAAGAAGGCGAGGGTTAAAGAAAGGAGAAAAAGTGCAGCATTCATGCACAAATACTTTGAATCTTCAAATATTGCAAGATAATGATACAATATGAATATTGAAGGTAACAGCCCACTCTTCCGGTGCCTCGAATATCGATCTTTTTTTCCATCGTTTAGAACAAGTAGTTAAGGCTGCTTTAGAAATCCAATTAAAAACGTTTTTGACGATAGCAAAAGCGTTATTAGGAAGAAAATGCAAGCCTGTGTACGCGAGATCTGCGGATATAGCGTTTGTTACACTGAAATCTTGCAAAATGTCATACAAGTGCGTTAATCAACTCCTTCCCGTTGACAAATGATTTTGTCCACAATTAGTGGGTACTGATCCGGAGTTCCCGGGTTCGAACCCGACCGCGGCGGCTGCGTTTTTATGGAGGCAAAACGCTAAGGCGCCCGTGTGCTGTGCGATGTCAGTGCACGTTAAAGATCCCCAGGTGGTCGAAATTATTCCGGAGCCCTCCACTACGGCACCTCTTTCTTCCTTTCTTCTTTCACTTCCTCCTTTATCCCTTACCTTATGGCGCGGTTCAGGTGTCCAACGATATATGAGACAGATACTGCGCCATTTCCTTCCCCCAAAACCAATTATTATTATTATTAGTTGAAATGGGGGAAAAAGGAACAAAAAAACTCAAGATGACGACTCTGAGAGAAGTAAAACATAATTGGGTGCAGAAAACAAGAAAAAGCACGACGGATGCTGTGATATAAAAGAAAAAACAAACACAAGAAAAGGAAAACCGCCGAAAGAGATAGGCAGTGAGGTTTTGGCTTGACGGGAAAGCGGCCGCGGGGTTTGCCCTCCAGCATATACCCATAGCCTCAGAGAGTGCTTTAAAAAGCAAAAAAAAATGAAGTTAAATTAGACCTGTTATGCGGAAGTTGAGTTGTGCACCCTACAATTTCTTATAATTTATCTTCTCTCTGCTAATTACGGTGCAGTCAATAAAACCAGAGTAGCAAGAGAGAGGTGCGCTAATAGTTTTCAAACACACGTCTGGCTGGGTATGCAAGGCCAACAACTTTGTATCCTCATTTGCTTCAGCCGTTGGTACCGGAGTATATCCTTTGATATATCAATTTCATTATATTTTTAAACACAAATCTGCCATGGTCAAATGATAAGGCGAATCCCCAAGTGCAGGCTTATAATAAGAGAGTAATTACGCATTGACATCAGCTACTTATCTCTAATAACTTTACTTAAAAAGATACGTTCTCAGGCGCCTGTCTAATAAACGGACGTTCTCGAACCATTCCGAATGATTTTCGCAACCAGCATTACGGGCACTTATGTCGTTAGTTTTTAGTGCTGTATTTACAAAGGACAGCGTCACAAAGTATAGAAATAATCTGATTACGATCGCTATTTTCGAGTTTGGTACCATTTAAAACGGCGGGGAAGCTCGTTACTTCATCTAATGGGTGCATATATTTATTTACATCCGGCGTAAGAATATCTGCTTACATGAATGAATTGCAGCATTGAGGTCGGAGTTCACTGTCTCGCGAATGATACTAATAATGTTTTGTGTTGCCTTCTGAACCCCGTAAAACGGACATAGCCAGTGAAATATCTATCTTAGAAAACAAAACGAATAGAGCCTAGCTGCGCAGAAACAAATAAGGGCCCGTCGTGTTCATCCAAGAATTTGCATACAAGTGATGCAATTCCTAAATGTTTAACAATTTGCATCTATACCTTCGCCACCACTCTTTTCTCAATACGGAGAAGTTAAAATACTTCCTGAAAAATACAGACCTAGATCCAAGTGAAATCCAACTTCATATGATTGCTTTACAAGTGTACTCCAAAATGCTCCCCGATAAAGCATAAAGAAATGTTTTCGGGGGCTAGTCTTAGATGGCTACTGCTTTATTTGTCACGGCTAATTTTTTTAAGTGCCTTGCACGACGAAACTTCGCGGCGGTGAGAAGAACGGCACACGCCAATGGACAATAGTGAGGAAACCCTGCAAGGCTGCGCGTTTTACGCGCGTAGCTTGATAAAGCCATGCCCACCGCTAGTATTCATGGCCCGCTTTATGGGCTTCCGATACGACTGCTATAGACACTATGCTGGCTTCGCTATGTAGGTCACAGTCCTAACGAAACAAGCATCACAGTCCTAACTAAACAAGCATCACAACTATTGAGAGCAGCCACTCTGTTTCCACATAAATAAAGCCAAACATGCGGGGAGTAGGCGGAAGCCGCACACTGTAAAAATTAAAAGGAGGCAAAGTCTTCGGGGCGCAATTGTTAGATGCTATTGAGGCTCATATCGTATTTAAAAAAAAACGCGTTTTGCATACGATACGATCTAGGTCACAGAAACCAATTCAGTGTATTGCCGTGTTCGATGCGGAAAGCACTGCAGTAACTTTGGGGACAAGCGTACTGCCCTTACAAAAATTGGTTCAGTCACTCGATAGACTCTCCATAGTCTTCTGTCTATAAACTCTATAGACTCTCTACAGACAAACCCTAGAGAACGGTCTGTAGGCAATATAAACGCTATATACAGTCTCTATGCAATCTACAGGTTTATGGACATATATGTTTAGTAGACCTTTGCCTATAGACAGTCTATAGACTATGAATAGACTGAAATTTCTATAAAGAGGCAATAGAGTCTATAAAAAGTTTATAGACTGTCTATAGGCCAATTTTGTAAAGGCGGTGAGCCCTTTATTCAAATCGTGCCCCGAGGGCACTCCAAGACTTAAAACGAGGCGCTTTTTCTTTTTAATTGTACAACGGTTGGCAGCACGCAATGTTCGAAGTTCCTACGGCGCCGCGCTAGTAAAATGCACAAAGGAATAGGAGCTTCTGCAGAGCTACTAAGTATAAGCGGTTGGCGTTGTTGAGCTCTTCTCAAAAGATTTGCGGACAATCGGCAGGAAAAATAAACGGACCATAGATGTGGATTTTAAATTTTATTTCTTGTAGCCTGGTGGAAGCAGTCGCGGCCGGTTTACTTTGCCGGTAGATGTTCCGCACGGTAGACCACGCATGTGGCACTCGTTCTTGTCCGACTTCACTAGCGTTAAGCTTTACTGAAATAAAGATTTAAGGTCACTTTTCTGGTGAAGGAACTTCTCCTACCGATACCGTCTCGTTCTACCCTGAGGGAGGAGGAGGAAAATAATGAGGAGGAGAAGGAGGAGGAGGAAGAGGAGGAAGAAGCAGAAGATTAAGAAGATTAAGAAGAAGATTGAGAAGATTAAGAAGAAGATGTAGATTAAGAAAAAGTTTAAGAAAAAGATGAAGAAAAACATTGAGAAAAGATTACGAAAAGATTAAGAAAAAGATTAAGGATAAGATTACGAAAAGGATTAAGAAAAAGATTACGAAAAAGATTAAGAAAAAGATTATGAAAAGATTATGAAAAGGATTAAGAAATAGATTAAGGAAAATATTAAGAAAAAGATTAAGAAAAGATGAAGAAAATAAAGGAAAAAAGAATAAAAAAGAAGGAAAAGAAGAAAGGCAGAGAGGTTAACCGGAAGAATAATCGGTTTGCTACCCTACACAGAGGGAAACGGGTGAGGGGATAAAAAAATGAAGAAAAAGAGAGAGTAGCAGAAAATTGAAGTCACTATGAAAAGACAGCGTTCGTTACAGACACAGCCTATCTTGCAGGCCTGAGGGAGTTCAACGCTTGTTTTTCGGTAAATCGTTCTTACGAGATTTTCTTTCAAAATGCCTTTTGCAGGCCTTTTCGCAAAGCTTTCTTTCTATTGTGTATACTCACCAGTGCAATGACGTATTCATTTGTCAGAAAACCTGTTTGTGTCATTAGATGTTCTTGTGAAGTTTTTTTCTAGTTACTCTCTTTAAAAAACCTTTTAGTGATGGGTTTCATACTCTCATTTGTAGGAATATTGTTGTTTTCACTTTAATATGGAGGATTCGTTCTTTACTATGCTGCTGCCAACGCAACTGAGGGCATAACAACGCTACTGTGCAAGTGTGCTCCCCGCCAAATGCCACGACACCAGCCGTTGCTTGTGTTTTGTCGTGGTTCACGACATGCGGCTGCCTTTCTATGTGTCTCAAGTGGCCAGATTTCGAAGTTTTCTAAGCAGTCGTTCAGTTCTGCAATTTTCTTCTTATGGGAAAGATTATCTGTCTATCTACAGTGCATTTAAAAGATACCAGAAGACTAAGAGAAGTGTTGTGACACTATGTACGAAATTCTTTCGCGGCCTCACTTTTCCACAAAATTAAGCGGTACCCACTGCGCGTAAGGCACTTACGTCAAGGAACAGCAATCTGTGTTCAATCACAAATCTTTGAGAGAGATCACAGCACAATATTCTTTAATTCTTTACTATTTTTCACCCAGATAACTGTCAACAAATATAGTAAAAGTGGAACACACTCGAAAAGCTGGGAGTGGTTGTTTAAACACGCAAAATGAAGTTGTTGACATCTACTGAACAACATCGCTCCACCATGTGTGCCCTTCCCTTACATGACTTAAAATATTCCAGTTTTAATTCAACTCCATACTCCATTTTATGCTTGTGATTTTCACTTATAAGCCATTATCAATATAGGGGTTGAAACCGGGTTCTGAGTGTGTTAGCTGTTAAAATTTTCCTGGCTTTAGTACAATGTGCTTACATATGTCCTAATCTTTATTATCTCGTTTCCCTCTCTCTGACGTAACTAAACGGCCACTATGCCTCAGGAGAAGGAAGTCGATGACAAAGCCAATCTTTGTATAAAAAATATATTATTACCAGCGCAGTTGGACCGCCGCGCCTTTCATAGCTGCTTGTGCAGTGACGTCTTCAAGGGAGAAAAACCCGAGTAGAACGCGACGAGCTGAACAAAGTAAAAAAAAAAAACTACTGAAACATGCGAATAAATTGAGGTTTGTTCTAGAAAGAGAGTTGCATAAAATAAAGTACAATGTTAAGCCAACTATTGGAGGTCGCAGCTTTTTTCACATTAGTATCACTCGACCTCCTCATACCCCCTCCTCCCTCACCCCTATAGAATCTTTTTACAAGACCTCCTAAATTTTTTATTGATAAAGGACATTGAAAGTGAGGTATTATGACCTTCGTAAGAGTGACTCAAGAAAAACCAGGGCTTTTCTTTTCATTAAAATCCATGGTACCGCAGCGGAAGATGCGTTTTAAACAAAAAAAAAAGCTGTAAGAGTCACCTATAGAGCAATATGTTGCACTGAAGCTTTGAAATATTTCTGGAATTATAAAAACACACGACGGCACAGAGAAGTATTCAAAATCCTGGAAGAACGCATTGTGATGAGGCCATGGATAATTTGGTCATAGTCGCAAATACTCAGACATAAAAATGAAAGTCCCGCCTTTTTCAGAGCTTTTGCTCCACAGATTGCAAACATTCTTTTTTTTTTTACATGGAACGGAGACTGGATGAGCAAAAATATCACGTAAATTCGAAACGCTGTAGCAACGCTTTCGATAATTCCAGTAACTGCAAGTTGTCATGCGAACTCTTTTCCGGTAACTAGTGGCTCATCGCCTTTATTTTCAACACTGTTTTGACGGGAAATACCAGCGCAATAAAAACCCACCTCGATGAGCTGTGTTGTGCAACGAGAAGGAAACGCATCACTCATTTCCCATGCGTCTTACCTTTCCTGCGTGAACCCGCCACGCGCAGCAATTTTAAGGCGCGCTAGCTAGACTCTAGCTGTCAAAATAGCTCCCGCTTCTTGCGCAAGCAGTGCGGTAGATCAGTGTATATGAATATTCTCTTGCAAGGAACTGGTGTGATTCTTCCTGTGCTATGCACGCAGCATGGTAGGGGTTGTGACGGCAGCTGCAGCGTATTTTTCAAAACTACAAAATGCGTCAAGAAAAAGAAACTTTAAATCATTGCTAGAAGCAAAGAAATGACCGCAGGCAAATCTCAGACGAACTAACATTACGACCATGAAGGTGCAGGATGAAAGGAAAGCAACGAAAAAATTTGAAAGGGCACTCAAGCTCCGCCTTAAAGGATTGACGCTATAACGTATTTGGTTAATGCCCATATATGCAGAAGGTCTTTCTATACTCTGCGTTCGCAGATCCCTGGGAGTCCTCATACTCCTCCTGGCGCAGTGGGGCAGGGGTTAAGCGATGCGCACTGCCCTGCCGTGGAAGGTTCTCCCAACGGTGTTTTTTTTTTTCTTGCGATCACGGTTGCTCTTCCCAGCAACCTCTCGCTACCAATCATTAGTTTTACTGCCACCTTCCACGGTATGGAGTCTCATCACAATCCGATAATAATAATAATAATAATAATTGGTTCTTTGGGGAAAGGAAATGGCGCAGTATCTGTCTCATATATCGTTGGACACCTGAACCGCGCCGTAAGGGAAGGGATAAGAGAGGGAGTGAAACAAGAAAGGAAGAAATAGGTGCCGTAGTGGAGGGCTCCAGAATAATTTCGACCACCTGGGGATCTTTAACGTGCACTGACATCGCAAAGCACACGGGCCCCTTAGCGTTTTTCCTCCACCCGACCGCGGCGGCTGCGTTTTTATGGAGGAAAAACGCTAAGGCGCCCGTGTGCTGTGCGATGTCAGTGCACGTTAAAGATCCCCAGGTGGTCGAAATTATTCCGGAGCCCTCCACTACGGCACCTATTTCTTCCTTTCTTCTTTCACTCCCTCCTATATCCCTTCCCTTACGGCGCGGTTCAGGTGTCCAACGATATATGAGACAGATACTGCGCCATTTCCTTTCCCCCAAAAAACCAATTATTATTATTTTCCTCCATAAAAACGCAGCCGCCGCGGTCCGGTTCGAACCCGGGAACTCCGGATCAGTAATCGAGCGCCCTATGGGCAGCTTCTGATAAAAGCCACAAGCCCACGTGCCCTTGGTGGTCCACTCCAGTAGCCTCTCAGAGGACTCTTCGTGGGTTCTTCTGCGACAAGAGCTATGGCGTTAAAAAGAAGGGAGCGCAACACGCAGGAATTTGGGCTCCGTAGCGGAATTACGCAAAGAGCAGTTAACGAAAAGGGTTGACCACAAGTGCAATAAAAGAGAACGGAAGGAGATATTTGAGAGACAGGGATGTCAAAAGGAAGAAGCGGACGTAGATAGAAAATATCGAGAGACAAAAGACAGAATTAAGCTAAATAATAAACTAGGAAAACTTCGGCGGCATTGGGGTTCCTGCACTCGCTGCGACAGATCCATTCTGTGATTTCCCCTGTGACGGTGAGCCCCTCTTTTGCGGTGAGACCCATTAGGCATTGTGTACGTTCCTGCTCGGTAGCAGTGCGGCCCTCTGTCTGAGGAGAGTAACAAATACCAGAAAGTAACTTTCACTGGAAAGGCCTGCACAAGGAGGGTGTCTTCCTGGAATCATGGCGTAGCTTCGAACGGAAGGAAGACAGTTCAATGTCACTTTGAACAAGAAGCCTTTCCGAACAGGCAGGTCAAACCCGCGGTCTGTAACTAAGATAATTTCCCCCTGGGCAGTGGAGTAAACAGTCAGCGAATGTATTTGTTAACCTCTTTGTAATTTTTAGTATAATGCTTCCTCATTTTTAGATTGAAAACTTGCGCTGTGTCCTCTGTTTAACTGACAACGCTCGGCCTAACGAATATGTGGCATGAAAATGAAAATTTTATTTTTAATTTCGCTTTTTGAGTGATGTAGACGTGGCCTTTCCTCGACGACCTCGCTCATGTTTTTTGCGGTTAACCGGGGGGAGGAGGGGGGGTATTCGCGGATGCAACTCACTGACAGAATATTGATACTCACAGTATCCGTACACAAGGAACGCATGCCTAGCTTCAGATTTCATGAAACGGGGAATAACAGCGGCTGTTTGAGGTATGATAACAAAATATTTCGAAGGGTCGTCACTGCGCTGAAGGCTGCTGGGGTAGAAATGCATTGTAGAGCAATCTTGCGCAACATTAGTGAGAAAATAAAACAAGGAACTGAGTGCACTTACGGACAACTTCGCTATAGGGATAAAATTCATGCAAGAGCTGCCTTGCTGCTGCAAAAAATAAATATTTATTTACATTTGTGACGTTTTCTTACAGCCAGAATCTCAAAGCTTACTAATTTTACTCCAACTCGAGAATAACGAACTCTGACTGTTCTGGGGCTGAGTACAAATATTGGAATGCTTTCCTCAGTGAAAAAGAAATAAAGAAAAAATATTAAAATTCTCGTTAATCTGCCGTATTTCATATGGGCACTGATGTCAGTACATGCTAAAGATCTCCAGGCTAAAGATCTCTTTTTTCTTTCACTATTATTTTACTTCGTTCGCTCATGGCGCGGTTTAGAGTCCGCTGAGAAGTGAGACAGTTACTTCGCTATTTTCTTTTCTCAAAATCAATTTTCAGTCCTAAAAGTGCAGAAACTGAATTCCCCTGACACAATCCCAAGGCGAGTTTTTTTTTTTAGTTCACATTAGGCCTCACTTTTACTTTTTCAGCCCCCCTCCTCTCTCTCTCTCTCTTTGGTGTTCCGATCACTGAACCTCGATCGAATATTATTTTGCTCTGTCGCTATGGTCTAGGAGGAATTTAATAAATCAATTATGGCAGTGATCACGTGACTCTGCCGAAACTGCGGTTTTTTTTTTTAAACCCGCTGACATCAGTTTTCTGCACTGAAAGTAAAATGCAGTGAAGACAGACTTTGTGAATCGACAAAGCAAGTAACGTTGAAAATGCTGGGGGCCGCTGAATCTCACCGTTGCCTTTTTGCAATTTTGTCTGCTGCAACTTTGAGTAAAAAGCTGGGTCAGCTCTCGAGAATTCTAATTCTTGGATCTGTAGCCAACACTGTCGGTTCAGTGAACCGCTGGTAATCTGTCCGAGGAGTGCTTGCGTAAGTCCTGCCGTGAAACAAAGTGTTTCACTTTTTTTACAAAGTGTAACAAACTGTAACAGTGTAACACGCTGTACGAACAGCGTGTTCATGTGTAGGTCTTTCGACCCACGTTTTCGGTCGCAAGTCCCAATCGGGATGATCGTGTTTGTTTTCTTAGATTGCCCTCTTGTTAAGCCGATTTTTCTCTTTGGCTGTATATTTTTTCTTAAACAATGCATGTGCGTCCCACTCCTGACTAAAGCATTCTGTGAAGGCTAGCAGTATATCTTAAATAAATAAATAAAATAAAAATAATAAAAATGAAAGACAATAAATAAAAAGGAAGTCAATAAATAAACTAACACAGAAAGAAGGAGAGAAAGAAAATGAGGAAAGAAAAAAGAAAGACAGAAAGGAAGAAAGGAAGGAAGATAGAAAGAAAGGAAAAAGAAAGAAGGAAAGCAGGGAATAAGGAAATGAGGGAAGAAGGAAAGAAAGAAGAAAAGAAAGAAAGAAGAAAGAAAGAAAGAAAGAAAGAAAGAAAGAAAGAAAGAAAGAAAGAAAGAAAGAAAGAAAGAAAGAAAGAAAGAAATAAAGAAAGGAAGAAAGAAAGTAGGAAAGAACGAAAGGAAGAAAGAAAGAAAGGGAAAGAAAGAAGGGAGGGAGGGAGGGAGGGAGGGAGGGAGGGAGGGAGGGAGGGAGGGAGGGAAATTGTTTCTAGATGAGTTGTTTCCCACATCAATGATTATCGTAGGCGTTTCCTCATTTCTTTTACAATTCAAATCCTCAGTTCTAAAAAAGCAAGCACTTTTCCTTCTGGGTGAAGGAGAGCAAGCAGTCATGTGGGCTGGGAATAAATCGTTCAATGTAAATCAACCAAATCTCATCAAAGATGGCGACTCAAGAGCAGACCAAAGGGTGGGAGAAAATGCCAGATGATCGTCGGTGTCATGCGCCATTTTGGCAACTTCTTGCACTTTTTTTACATGCCCTCAGTTTTCTCTTTATTCACTGCACAGAGATGAAAATGCATTTCGAGGCTTCCATCTATGTCTCCATACAGTACTAACCACTTCCACTGTTATCTCGCCCTTTTCTCTTGCTCATTTACCCCACAATATTGATGGCAACAACAAGCTCTTGTTTTTCGCTGCGTACAGATCATTAGTTCACTGGCTGTAAATTATCTCCCATATTAAAATGTTTATCTATCTAGATTGCAGAATTTTCATAATGCCATGATGTCTTTTCAGCATAACCAGGCTATTGCAAGCGCGTAATGCTCTTAGCTACCATTCTCGGCAAACTCAAGCGAACATCAGCCGGGAAGCGCGCCCAACTAAAGGCGAACTTTCCGCACCTTTGCCTCCGAGCGGTTATCAACTTCGTGCACGCTAAAGTAAACATCACAGCGCAAGAAGGAAGGGAGGGGGCGATTTGGAAGCCTCTGAAGCCCTGCTATTATTGCGAGATCGTGTTGAAGGCGGGAACATGCAGTCAAGCGATTTCATTTCATGCCTGGCAAGCCGCGACGCCCACCGGCGTGTAAGTGATTATCATGGTTCGGCTAAACAAACTAAACTAGGCTAAACAAATTGGAACGAAACAACTTGGGGCTGAACAAAGAAGAGGTGCGAAGCGTCAATAGAAGATAAAGGCTCTGGTAGGGATGAGTACGATAATGACTGAGATCGTATTGATGATATTCTGTGGTTCGCACCTTTTTTTCTCACCTCTTCCTACAATAATGCATTTTTTCTACCAGCAAGCTGTTTGCCTCACAAGGGGAATATTAAGCCAGGTACCCTGAAAATGGTGAGTAGAAGCCGACAACTTAGGAATATTTCTTTTGATTCATATCCGAGGGATTTTAGTTTTTTACATCTAAGTTTGCCCTCACATCGGCATAAGACAAAAGCAAAAATTATGATACCACTTGAAAAGCGCGTAATTTAACTGCGACCACATATAAAAGCTGAGAAAAACCGCAGTGACTGCGCTGTTCCCCTGGTTGCGGTTCTAACGCTTCTAAAAACAAACATGGGGTAAACCGCAAAACACGCCAAATGCAGCTTCTCCGTGCGTGAAAGTCAACGTGTGTTGTTTGCACTGGGCATTGCTACAAACAGAAATACACGCTGTTGGTTCCGTCGCATATCCGCAACAGCTGCTCCCGTCAACGACACAAGTGCTGCCGCCAAAGAAAATAAGCAGAGCTTGTACTTGGGCACTCAGACCTTCTGGGGTTCACCGAAACTTATTGATAAGCTTGAAGTTTTGGAGATCTTTTTTCTGCAAAGAATGGAAGCGATTGTGGTTTTATGCCCCAAGGGCAGTGGTTGTTTAGTGCTTACATGCGCTAGTGCTTCCGAGCGATGTTTTTCTCTCCTTTTACGCAACAGCTTAGATTGTTTACGTGCAGCAGAATTGGGTCAATGAACCTTAGAATTATGTAAATAAAAATAACATGGGTTATGTGCCTTGCTGGTTTCTTCGTTGATATGGTTTTGTAGCGAAAGCTACATTGCCCACGAACTTGCAGTTTCGCAGTGGTCGCATTCCTACCGTGGTCACACGGCACCATTTGACAAACCACGTGACTGGCCACGTGACCAACCGCGTGAAGAACCACGTGACGAACCACGTGACAACAACTACCCAGACAACCAGACTAACCTGGACTTGCAATCAAGATTAACCAAGGCTAATCAAGCTATGCCTTAGCTTTCGCTACGTATATCCTGGCATAGCCGAGCTAAGCCACTGCCAATGTTTTTCAACTAACTACCCCAATTTTTTTTTTATCATTCGGCATATTTATTTTCGCCATCAATAATGGGAGCCTCAAAAATTTAATACCAGCGCCTGAACTTGGCAACGTCACCAATCTTTTTTTTTTTTGCTTGGACAGAGAAGTGGGTAGCTTGTAGCAATTAGAGATTTGTAGCCTTCGCTAGTAATAGCCATATCAGATATTTAGAATTTCGAAAATGCCATTACCCTGGCTGCTGTGGCTCGACAAAATTTGGCTGCATCGCGCGAAAATGCATGCGCTTTCGAAAGCATGCAGGCGAGACTATCCCTCCAGTGCACGTAACTAGTAAAAAAAAAAATTGGCGGTGGTTTAGCTCTGGTTAAACCTGGAGTGACGCGATTGCTACAGCTGGCCGAGTGGAGCTTGGTCACGTGACCAGCCACGTGACGAACCACGTGATCAGCCACGGCGCCGCGCCGCCGGCAGCTGCTCCGCACCACGTGACCAACCACTTGAAAGCTTGGCGGCGCCGCCACAGGGTGGCAGCGCAGCCACAAGGTGGCAGTGCAGCCACAGGGTGGCAGCGACACCACAGGGTAGAAGCGACGCCACAGGGTGGCAGCGCCGCCACTCTGAAGGCTCGAAATGCTACCGTAATGTAGCTATCGCTACAAAAGCCTAATTTTGGCGAGCCACAGCGCCAAGGGTAATTGCGTTTTCGAAATTCTAAAAACTGATATGACTAACGACTGGCTACAGATCTCGAATTGCAACTAGGCGCCTAACTCTAATAATTAAAACGTTAATTATGAAAAATTCGTTAACCAGCTTACTAAAGACGATTCACCGGCAGAGGTTTACAGAGCAGACAGACAAACACAGGAAGAAACGAAGTGACAGAACACAGCGCTCTGTTCTGTTCGTTTCTTCCTGTGTTTGTCTGCGCTGAAAACCCCTGTCAGTATGCACCAACTAGCCTGCAAAAAACGTTCTCACGATTCACCGGTTTTCTAATGCCCGCCAACACTGGGAATATTATGCCCCAAAAGCCGTATATTTAACCCCAAAAAGACAATTTTGAATATTTTTTAAAGTGTTCGCTGAAATACCCAGTACGTTGGGCATTTAGCAGGATGCAATGAATAGCCTTTTATAACTATCTTCCTGAGCCGCAATGGGTAAATTAACGCTTTGATTTCTTTATATAATTTCATCGGATCCTTCTTTTTTTATTGCGACAGTATGCCTGCTGGGGTAAGATATTTACAAATATAGGTGCACACTGGACTTTCGAAGAAATTCCAGTAGCATCCGTGTGGTGCGGCCCAAAACTCCATTTTTCTACATCCGATGAACGGCTTGGGGGCGGTCCGCACCGGAGCCAGTCGCTAAGTAATATTAAGCAAGTTCCTCGGTACTGACTCAGTAAAACTAGGTTGTTCTGTTCATTACTCGGTAAAGTGGCAAGCAATGTTCTTTCGCTATTTCTCCGGATTGGTTACTCGGCTTCTATGGGGCGAAACGGTTGGGAAGCGGGTCTGTGGTCCTACCTTGAGCAGACGAAAACGCCATGTGCCATGGCGCTCTTTGGCCACTGATGCTCTGGCGCCATACAAATTCATTATCGCCCCATATGTCCCAGAGACAACGGTCAGTCAGGATAGCGTACTTTTCTGGCACCTCACTCGAAAATTGATGATGATTATGGTGATGATGGATTTTTTTGTGACGCAAGGATATCTGTGGCCAAAGAGCGCCAATGCACAAGGTATTTTTCTTCTACTCAAGGTGGGTCAAAGACCCATTTCCCAAGCATTTCACCCTAAATAAGCCGAGCACCAGGCCAGGGGAAAGCTTGTACCCCTTGTACCGCCGGTGGGTGCCCGGCAGTATTGGGGATCGAACCCCGCACCTCCCGCATGCGAGGTGAATGTTCAGACCACTAGGCCACATCTGCGATACACCCGAAAACTGTGTAGTCTGCTATTGGTGACGCAGCAGTATCTAAAGAGTTGCAAGGTACAGGATATTTCCCAGCCATTAATTCTATTGGTGTGGGAAACAACACACTGAAGCGCCTATTGAAAAAAGCTAGTGAACCGTGATTTTGGAGCATGTTTATCGTTGCCAAGTGATCTAAACTAATGCGGAGGTTTGCACTGGGCATGCCTCACAGCGTTGCCTTCTCAAGCAAAAATCCAAAGACCGTTGCATCCTCACCCTCACTAGGTCGTCGTGTTCGGTCTTTGCGAACATTGCACTGAGAGATTTCCACACGAAACACTCTTATGACGCCGCACTCTAAATCTGCAGCCTTTCCATAGCGCCCTTATCTACTATGCCCGCAAATTAGGGAGCACTGAATGAACGCTGTTTCCCAACTCGGCGAGCGCCATTATCTTTTCCACGTGTGGGGCCGTTTCATTCGGAGAGATCGCGGTTCCGAGCATTATTTACAGTCGAGCGATGCCGGCTGATGGCTTCCCCGCCTCTTAGACATGTAGAACACGGAACATTGCGTAAACAATAAAAAAATAGAACTTTCTTAGACTAAAAGAAAACATGGCGTAATGATGAGCTATGCCTACTGATTTATGGTTACGGAGAAATATTTTCCCGTTTTCCTTTTTGAGAGAGGCGCGCTGCTGTAATGGGAGTGGTGCGCAGGTTTATTGCGTTACGTAGTGGCAGAAGGTTGCAAACAATGTTGTTACTTTTGAATTTTGAACAAATCTGAGTTGAACGAGGGATATAAGTCTTCTAAAGATAGCTCAGATAACACCGTGTATGCGTTTCGTACCTTTATAGCTCTTTCCAGAATGGTTCGCTTTAAGCACCCAGCATTCAAAATTTCAAATCAGAAATAACGTGCGTAATCTAACTTATACATAGACATCAGCGGTACCTCAGTTTATAGGTCATTGGGCTGCTGTTAAGCAACTGGCGGGTCACGTCACGGCCACGCAAATAAGCAGGAAAACTGATAAACACCCGCGTGCTAAGATTGCATTCTTACTGCACTGAAAAAGTCAAGGAGGTCAAAAATTATTCGAAACTCCCCAAATCCGCTTGAGCCATAGCGCAGCAAGTGCATACGCATTGCAAATGTAAAACTGCATCGCTATGTGGTGGTGCATGAGGTCACTGAACTGGAGTTGCCTACTGTACATACGCATGACGTAACGGCACATTAAGGAAAAGTCGATGAGCTTAGAGGATAAGAAATTTTATTTCGTTTCAAAGTTTCATTGGAATCGCTTTGATTCTGAACTTGCACACGAAAGGGCAGTTCTTTTGCAGTCAGCTATGTCTCTCGGTAATGAGACATTACTGTAATGTATATGAAGACGCAGCAAAACGGCGGTGCGTAAAACAATTCTGTGGGACGAAAGTGGTGCAAAATAGTGAGCGGGAGGCATCGACTTCAACTTCTACTAATGTATACAAGAGCGGGGGGAAACAAACTTCTACTAATGCATGCATCAATACTCACAACTGGTCCAGGCCATCTCGTTGACGAACCACATCTATCGTGTTTTGCAGTGTGATTTTCTCCTTACTTCAAAATGAATTACGAAGCTAACAGAATGCTACACAAAAGTCTCCTAAACCGGCATAAATCTTAGCTTCATGCGAACCTCAGATAACCCCTCTCCATGGCGCCAGATAATTCATGTGCTACGTCAGCTGCCGTGGCGTGCAAGCTTCGAGTCCCAGCCACGCGTACCTGGCATTAACATGCGTGCTCTCGCAAGTGGACGGGGCCAGCACTCTGTGGCACGGTTCGTGACCCACTTTTTCTCGCTCGTGCAGGTTTCACCTGTGCTCACTCGCTCCAATCGAAATGAAGACTGACACACAAAAATGGTGTTGGCATGTTCCTTTTTTTCTGCTTTATTAACGGCCCCGGTGACCCAGTGACCTCACGATTATTGTTGGAGAACTGAGAGTTGGGCGCATTGGTGCGAATTCACAATAATAAATCAGCCAAAGATGAAACATATAATTGCCCTGTGTGCTTCCATTTACTGCGTGTCGCCATATTGAGCTTTTTAAAATCATTTATGACAGCATTATTATTATAATAGCGCAGCCATGTGGTAGAGCACAGTATGTTTTGGTTTATGGAGGTTTACGTCCCGAAGCGACCAGGCTATGGGGGCGCCGTAGTGAAGGGCTCCGGAAATTTATAACACCTGTGGTTCATTAACGTGCACTGACCTCGCACAGTGCACGATTCTTTACAGTAATTAAGTGCAAAAGGATTGCTGCAATATATGACAATCAGTATTTTGCCGCGCGAGCAAGAAGCACCTCTGTTGACATCAAGCCCGCATCATGGGGAAATGGGGAATTGCATGGCACATCGTGGGGAAATGGCACTGCCGATGTTGCTTTAACCTCTGCACACCGAAGCTACATTGAAAACTCGCAACCTCCGCCCAACATAGCCTCGAGAGAAAGTGAAATCACACTGGGAAAATTCGTAATAAAGCCTTACACGTCTAAATATTGAGTCGCCAGATGCCGGTGTAGGCGGCCGGCGGTCGTGGTTTGTCTGCTCTTTGTTTGCGTCAACTGCATTCCATGATCGCGAGCCGGAGGAGCGGTTTAATGTGACGCTGACAGTTCCTGGCAGTTTCAGTCGCTCGCTACCGTAGCTGAGAAGATAGTTCGCGCGAATCAGTACTCCAGTGAACTTCGCGAATATCGCTGCGAACGCGGACGTAGGCAGCGAATATTTCACGGTCCGGAGTTGCACGCCTCTGAAGGGGAAGGAAAGAGTCGAAGGCAAGAGGACCGGGACGCGTGAACTCGTTGCCAGGGAGATGCGAATGCAGCTTCAGGATCTTGTCGCGCGCACAGCGGAAGCTGTCATGACCATGCTGGCAGTCAGATATTTCAGCAGTCAACTGCTCGAGCACCGTTCTGCTCTGTGTGTTGGATCTGTGACAAGCTCTCGAAAATGCCGAGAACTTCATTCGTACCTCTACATTTAACAGTCTGATTCAATAATGACATGACTGAGAAGAGGCTTTTCAGCGTCTAGCATGCGCATAAATTGGCAGCAGCTTTGCAGGTCGCCGTGCAATCTTTTTTTTCTTGTCGTCTAGGCTCACACCTCATCACTGCTTTTTTTATTTTACTATGCTGCCACTGCACCGTCATTAAGTTTTCCGCTGCATTTTCTTTTCTTTTAAACACACGCGTAGGCCAAAAAAATTAAAAGCATAACACGAGGTATTAGACTCGTGGCGAACGGTGTACAGTGTGCTGCGACGCGTGTAAAAACCTCTAGGAATTTTTTCTATCTGGACGCATCGTCCAAACATTCTGCCCCGTTCCTTCTCCTATTATGCGATGTCATACCACGTGCAACGCACTGGAGAGCGGAAGTAGCGTAAACGAGTACAGGGTCAAATAACGTCAGTGCCTATTATGTTTAGTTGCCGTGATGATGCGCTTCCTAGTCAGGTTACTCAGAGATACGATTCGCGAACATTGGGAGGATTCCTCTAAATAATGTTCAACACCATACTCTTCACATTACCATGTTCTAGGCCACCTTGTTAGCTCAGAGGACAGACCGAACGGCCCTGTGAAGCTGAGTTTTTCAGTAGGACCTCCGCACTATGACCTCTACCGAGGTGAGTTCGCTTCTTTTTCTTAGCTGATAAGATATGAGAGAACTCTACAGCGCTCCTCACTTCCCAGCTACACACATGTAGCCGGAATGTGAGAGGCCAGAGACATACGTCGTGTCCAACCTACGTAGCATGCGCTTGGCACACTGTTCACTAACGCGCCACCGGGTAATGTCTGAAAATTCGGGCACATGCGTTAGGAGAAAAATGTGACAGCGTATCGTTTGTTGAGTAGAAGTACAAATTGTCTTTAAATTTTGCTACTGCCAAGCCCCACTGTTCCAAAAAAAAGGACCATTTGAATAAAACTCACTGCCAGTTAAAAACGCACAGGATATGGTTATTTATTTTTGTTTCACTATGTCACCAGCTTTTTGTCATTACTTATGTTGTGTTTTGTTCATTTCGAGATTTTTTTTTGCTGTGAAAGGGCTCTACACACACTCACCTGTGGCAAGGCTCCAACATATGATTGTTCACTAGTAATAATTCAAAGTCTTAAGTCTAAAATAATTAATATGGTTGCAATGCAGTTGACACTGATCTCACAGTATGTGAAAACACACATTCTGAAGAAAGGTCTAGTTCGAAGGGAGAATGAAAAATTTAGTTTAGTATGTTCCAATTTAGGAGAATTACCAAATAAAAGGATAAACAGCAAGCGCCGAGTCTCGCTTTTTTGGAAAGTCCACAGCGTCTGTTCCTGTCCAGAATAATGTGGTTGCTCTTATATTACCAACTTTTTTTGCAGAGATCAGTTATCCTTGGTTAAAATTTTCTTTTTAGTGTCTTTCAACCTGTAGAAGATAATGTCGTCGCGATGTATACCTGTTTTCCTCGTCGTTAACGTGTACAGCCAGTCGCGACCCTTGGGCCATGCAATCAGACGCTATAAATTCAACACTCCCACTGTCAGTTTCCATTGGTTCAAACGAATCTCAGTCCATTTCATTCTTTTCTAATTTAGTTTTTGTGTCAAGAAATCATTTTATTAAAAACATTTGCTCTTCCACATACAATATTTGAACAAACAAGTGCGGGCTGGCTTCGGAAATGAATGACAGCAAAGCCCGGTGTCGTTAAGCTGATGTCTGAGGGCCGATGAGGTGGCAAGGCTGGTTGCATAGATGTCCAGGGGCCCTGCCCGAAATTTAGGTTTGAATGAACTTTCTGTTTTCTTCGTTCGCTGAAGTGCACACAATAAAATTTACCGGGCACAGAATCTCTGACTGTGCTGTTTGCAACTGCTTTAGGGCGCCAAACAGTTCAGGAGCAGATGAGCCAAAATTGTCAATATTTTTGATGAGGGTAGCTGAGATCCTTTGGATAATATAAGCAAGTTTAAATATATTGAATCTCTGTCTTAGGCAATGTAACAAGAGTGTTGTATTTCGGCAGCACGTGAAGATCTCCAAAATTTCAAGTTTTAGGCAAGAGACAATGATCATTAGTTAAGTGCATAGTTGAAAGACAACTGACGTTAGCCTGTCCCATCACTTGCGTGCCGCCAACCCCATTCTGTACTCCGGTAAAACTTCTCATAATTTTCGCTTCGCTGGTGGCGCTGGTGCAAAAGTGTCTGAAACCTTGGGAACAGCGAGCCGCACTAATTCTCGCTGCTACATGTGAACACTATGTGTAGAAGAGAATTAAACTAGCCCTTAGAATTTTTTTTTCTATTTTTCAGAAGGACACTGAGATACTCCGTGTATGTTCAAAGTAAGGATGTTTTATTCTTGATTCTTATATCAGCGCTGCTTACAGCAGACTGTAACAAAATCATCAGGATGGTTACGATTGATTAATGAAAACGTTTTCAGCGTTAGGTGGCGTTGGAGAAGGGAAGAATTATTTGCTCTGCATAACCTTCCTCTTATGCATGACCCATGGCGACCAATCAACATGACTGTTTGCGGTGTGTAAGCCACCTCCAACAACGATGCGACAAAATCAGGAAGGTCTCAAAATGAAGCAAACGCCGGCCCACAATCGACTTTTGTTCACAAACCGAAAGCTGAACAAAGAGGACGCATCGGGCTAAGCCCCATGGCCCTCACTACCTCCCGCAATATTCAGACCCTTTCCTATTTCTTGAACGCTGCCTTGCAAAAGAACCAGTACAATCAGCAGATAGCCCTGCTCGGCCAGACCCGAAAAGTTCTGAATGCCTAAGGGCTGAGCTCTATATAAAGTCACCTCTCCCTTTATGGCAGGCTGCGGCTTGCGCAGTCAAAGCAAACAGCGATATAAGCCAGAAAGCACCTTGCGTTGAACACACAACTTTGCCTTGACTTTGTGCGCCTTTGGGGTAGATGTAAGAAAATGACTTGAGCAGCTTCCACAGGGGGCGCCAGAAGTCGCGGGAGAACCTGACCACTGGAAGCCAATTGCGTTTGAGCACAGCTCGACTGGGGTCACGGTTGGAGAGAGGACGGATGAATGACAGGAAGGGGAAGGAGGGAAAAGGGAAAAAAGGAGTGCGGAGGGGGCATATGAAAATACAGGGCTGCGCAATCTCGGATCGCGGAGTAAATACAAACGGTCGAAATGCTCTGACATGGGCAAACAGGCGTGCTGATGAAGCATTCTTTACTGCTTCTTTTTGTTTCTTGCCGTCTTCTCCATGTCTGTCTCAAAAATATATATATATATATATATATATATATATATATATATATATATTAAGGAAGCCAACAGTCACCGAAACCAAGGAGCATAAGGCAATGTTTTTCTTTTTTTTTCTTTTTTTCTAATGCCAATCAATGGGTTTAAAGAAAATTCTTATAAACCAGCAGAAAAAACAACCATGCCGCCGGTGGGATCCGAACCCACGACTGTTGGCTTCCTTAATATGTTTGTCAAACGAGCCCCTCATTCATTTGCCTTGTCTGCTATATATATATATATATATATATATATATATATATATATATATATATATATATATATATATATATATATATATATATATATATATATATATATATATATATATAGGGAGACAGCTTGAGACCCGAGCTTGTCGGCGGCTACGTTCGAATGCCGTTCGTGGCAAACAGAACTTCTCTGTGAGCGTGCGCGCCTGCTGAACAGCATGTGCGAGGCAATGCGGTGTGGTCGGATTACAAAGGAGTCCTGCGTTGAAAATAGGATCCTGTGTCTCCCAAAAGTGCACAGATATCTAACAAAGAAAGAAAGAATGAAAGAAAGAAAGAAATAGAGAAAGAGAGAGAGAGAGAGAAAGAGAGAGAGAGAAAGGAAGAAAGAAAGAAAGAGAAAGAAAGAAAGGAAGAGAGAAGGAAAGAAAGAAATAAAGACTAAAGAAAGAAAGAAAGAAAGAAAGAAAGAAAGAAAGAAAGAAAGAAAGAAAGAAAGAAAGAAAGAAAGAAAGAAAGAAAGAAAGAAAGAAAGAAAGAAAGAAAGAAAGAAAGAAAGAAAGAAAGAAAGAAAGAAAGAAAGAAAGAAAGAAAGAAAGGATTTTATTCCTGACATTGACGCCCATGAAGGCTGCATAATGAAGAGTGTTCGGTCTCCCTTACTCTTCTTTTCATGCAAGCAAAAATAAGTTGCCTTTCATGCATTTCACTTCGTGCTCTGGCAGCAGAATTTACATAAGTGCCGGGCCTGCATAGAAGTATTCGTTTATTAGATCAAAATGGAGGTACTAATCTAACTTTTATTAACACATGAAAGCTTATTGCTCCTTCTGTAGTGGCCCTCTCAAAAGTTCTAAGCTTTCGACAATTTATTTTTATGCATTCGGGTTATTGGCCTCACCGACGTTAACTCCTTTTATTCAACAAAAGCGCAGCTCCGCTGCCAATTTTTTTTACTGCCTGTCATAAGTTTTGTTCACGGAGCTTTTCACTCACTTAACAATCCTTATCATACGTTGTAGCATGTCGTCCCTTTTCAAAGACCAGCGAAGATATTTGTTCTTCGTTAAATGCCTTATATATATATATATATATATATATATATATATATATATATATATATATATATATATATATATATATATATATATATATTATATATTGCCTTTTCTCTCACTCCTTTAGCACCCAAGCTTTCTCGTACAAAGAGTGCTGAAAAAACGTTGGCAGCTTGCAAAATTCTCGCATGGTCAACACGACCGAGCATCTTACAGCCAAGGAAGTGGCATAGCTCGCGGTCTTTCGTTGGCTCATTTATAGTTTTTTTATTGCTTTCTGGTTTCCTTAAGGTGATGCTAAGTACCACGTAAGCATGGAAGGGGGGATACCAGACCACTACCTTCTCTCATACACAGCTCTTAGAGAATAAAAAAAAACACAGAAAAGTGAGAAGTAGAGGGCAGCGCCTGCGAGAAAAAAAAAAACAGGGGAGGGGGCGTTGCTAATGCCGCGTCTCTTATTCGCTAATTATCCTGTAATTAAGCACACCTCGTTTCCTTCGTGACCGGGCAGAAAATCTCCTGTCTGACAGCGGCGCCTCTGGGCGCGCAAAGACACCATAGCGTGCCCACGGCTGCTGACCTCTTGCCGTCACCTCACTCCGATAGGCCCTGATTACCCGACCGATGAATAAATTAACCACCGCCGCTGTGGGACCTCCGATCGTTAATCCTATTTATTAACTTCTGTCTTGCTCTTTCCTTTGCACGACTCGCGGTCAGTAATCCGCTCTAGCTTGAAGCATCCTGCCCCTTTTCTAGCTTCACATAAGCGTCATCATCATTACCATCATCATCATCATCAGTCTGACTACGCCCACTGCAAGGCAAATGCCTCTCCTAGTCTCCAATTAAGCCTGTGCTTTGCAAGCTGCGGTCACCTTATCCCCACAAACATCTTAATCTCATCGGCCCACCTAACTTTCTGCCGTCCCCTGCTATACGCTTGCCTTCTCTTGGAATCCCCTCCGTTACCCTTAAGAACCAGCGGATGTCTTGCGTTTGCGTAAAGCGTAGTTGTTGCTTATTTAAAGGAAGCTGAAAAGGATTGTGTTTGTTTAGAATTCAACAAGACCCGAGAGTTCGACTATATGAATCCTCTAGATAATGCAAGCCAAGTTCTTTTGGGCTACGATTTAATACGGCGGATTAGTCAACCGTTAAACCCACGACGATCATCAAGCTTCTCATCAATGCAACAAATGCAGTGGGAAGAAGCTCAGTCATGACGTCATTGTTGCTGAGAATTGAGATTACTGCTCCCTTCGCCCCACTGCCCTGTCTTTCGTTGTCCGATGTTGCCTTACAATTCTTCGGAGCTTTGCTTTCACTGGCTTTGGTGCTCATCTTTGAACCGAACCTTTCTTTGTGGGAATTGTGGCGCGAGGCGTATATGACGTCATAAGTTCACTCCTACCCTGGGCTGGGCGCTTCGAAGAAGTCTGAAAGCCATGACCGCTTTATTCGCCGAATACATATCATTTCAAATGCTAGCGCAGAAATATTTCGCATGTTTTTCCTCCAAGTTTCGCATAATCGATCCCTTTAAGTTCTTCGAACTTCACAACCTCCTAAGCTGCCTGCTGAGAAGGAGCGGTGAAGATAGGAAACGGTGCTTTTTCTTTAAGTGTGTGGTCGAGCTGAGGATTTGTTGTGCACCCGTGCCCTTTTCACACTAAACGGACTGAACAGAAATATAGAAGCTGCCTTTAATGTAACACCAGGTCTGGTATTAATAAGCCTGGATAACATAACTCGGGAGAGCTTAACCAGAACTTCCTGGACGCTACGGAGAACCTCAGGTGGTCAAGCGGGCCAGCTCGCCCAAGAAGCAGGGTGGTTTAAACCTTGAGTTTGAGGCAAGGACTGGGAGAGGCTTAATTCGAATGTGTTTCGAGTTCAGAAAGGCACGAATGTCACTAGTATAAGTTTGGTTTTGATATTGGTGAAAGGAAATGACGCAGTAACTGTCTCTTATATCTCGGTTGACACCCGGACCACATAGTGCGAAATGAATAACCGCATCTTGAATAACCTTAAGTTATTCGACAGGCCTGATAGTGTGTTTTGAGATAAGACTAGAAGCTGCAAACTTCAACGGAGTCAACTGCGCTTTCGTTACGCCGTTTGGCCCACCGAAACAGATATGCAACATGGAATATTTGTTAGCTTATATGACGTAAGCCTCGTGTCGCAATGAAAAGACCTTCCTTAAAGCGACCACGATTTCGACTTTGGTTGTATCAGGTATGCGCAAGACAGAATCTGAAAAAAATTAAAAAGTAGGCAGCTATGAAAAGCTAAGGCGCGGCATGTGAATTGTGCCGCCAAGCATAAACCAACTGCGCATGAAGGTAGCTGCGCTAAAAGATGGTAGAAATCTCAGACCTGATGGCGAGGCATTTTTCGTGCCCACAAAGGCAATAAATATATAAAACCATAGCAAAAATTTATGTCGGTTGAACTAAACACGAAGAAAATGGCCTAAGAAGCGCCCCCGAAGACACCGTTGAGCGCCTTCGTTTTCATTTTCGGGAAAAAATAATAAAGGAATATTTTTTTCGTACCAGCCTGACGAGCGGAAAATTCTTCTCAGATCGCGATGAAAGCAGTTCATCACCTTTCATTCTCAAGCCCACCTGAGCAGTGAAGCAAGAGCCGGTGGGAAAGAAGCGACGCTGATGTTTGGGACAGGGGAGAGCTCCCAGCTTCAGAAGCACAAACCGCGCATAATACCTTGACCGCCAGCGTTTCCGCGGGAGTACCCTTGAAAGCTGTCATGGAGGCGTGAAAAGATTGATGACAACGGCGCTCGTGTTTTCATCTCTCATCTTTAATTCCTTTCCCTACTCTTGATGGAATCTCTTTTTGCTGCGCTTTACATCCACAGCTGTTAATATCACATTGCCCGTTTTAGGCGCGATAGTTGTCGCCGTATATAACACACAGGCAGCATGTGTCACGGTCACTGGCCGGAATAACGTGACGTCACGCATGGCGTCACGACAGTGTAGCACGCTCATTGGTCAGAAATAAGTGACGTCACAAATGAAGTCACAACAACGTGAAACGTTGATTAGTCAGAATAAAGTGACTTCACGCATGACGCCATCACAATGGGCCACGTTGATTGGCGACAAACGCCAATCGCTGCCTTTGATGTAGGCGTGAAAACAGCAAGAGGGATGCCTACATTGAATTACTAAGCACTGTCATTGCCTGGCTCTGTCTTAGACTACTTATGGGGCGTGCGGTCGCAACAAGATAAATTCCTGGACTGACTGCACGGTGACGAATCCTGTGCGCCTGCGCTGTAGTGGCGACAGCAGTTCTGACGAAACCGCCTGAGGTGACCAGGCACAACAGTCGCATTGCGGGAGAACCATGGATGCAACGAAGAGCGTCGTTCATTACACGCTGCTAGCATGCGGGATGCCAGAGATTAAAACCTGCGCCAGGCCGAACAGGACTAAAGCTGTTGAGACACTGCCTGCAAACGCGCTGCTTGACAGGATTTACAGGTCCGTGCCGACATATTGCTCACACCACAAACCACTCATAATGACACTTCCACAAGAGAAACAGAATCATCACGCAGACACCCCTGGTAGCAGCATTTACAGTAAATGCAAAAATTTGCAAGAGCACAATGCGGTCCTGCTACCTCAAATCATGCACATTACCAGGGGTATAAATTGCAATCTACTTTTGCTCCCGCTTGTTATCAACTTAAGTGTTTATGCACGTGTATAACAGTCTCATAATTATGTCAAGTAACCTGCGAGTGTTGCCTCACCCAGAAAAGTCTTTCCCAGAAGTGTCATTCCGGGCACGTTTCTTAAAGAGCCATTTCGTATTCTTTTCATTTCTTCCTCGAGCACTGAATGCTCCTCCCGATGACGTAGGCCGGGAGTTGACGTCACGCTTGTCGTGGTAAGAAGGCGCCCATAATGTTACTTACTAGGATGGCGCGCTACATGTCTATGCTGACGAATGGCGGAGATTGATGGCACGTTTCGCGCACCTGTCGAGCTTCACGTGCACTAATCACGTATCAGGAACTGAATTCCACGTGCGCGAAGAAATGTCGCAGTAATACGGGTAGTTGAGCTAATTGGCAGTGCATCGTGGAAAAACTTATTTTTCTGTTTTGCTCTCATTTTAACCCGATAGCGTTAAGGAGCTCGTGTCCCAGAAAATCCCGCGTCGCCGTCGGCAACGTCCGCTACGTTGACAGGGAGCAATAAAAAAGAAAACGAAAAACCTCCAGAGAAGCAACCTATGAGGCGGGTGGGCCACCTAGATCACGTGACCTTGCAGCGTCATCACAGCCTGCTCACCGGATAGTGAGCAACCTGCCAACCTTAGCAGGTGGCAGTTAAATTAATGATTGATCACTCGGAAAGAGCAATCTGGATCACACAAGTTCGACCGGTGGCAGCACCTGCCATCGCAGGGCAGTGGTGCACCGCTTAACCGCTGCACCACTGCGCCAGGAGTGGTACGAGGGTTCCCAGAGATCTACGAATGTAGAGATGGACCAATTCTTTTTATATGGGAATTAAACCATTACGCTATCGCTTCATGCCGTTTAGGCGGAGTTAACGTGCCCCCTCCAAATTTTTCATTGCTTTTCTTCACGCGTTATGCTCATGTTCCGTGTTTTCTCATTAAACGCTCAGTTGCGAGTCAGCTAATGTGGGGCCCGTTCTTTGCTTGATTTTCTTTTCTTTTCGCGAGGTTATTTTACACAACTGGAGGAGCGTGTTTGTTGTTATTTGGCGGGACTGGGCACGGCAGCAGTGAGGTGGCTATCCGCGGCGCCACGCTCAATCCGGCCGTGCCTGCGATTGGCCACTCTCTCCCCGCCTCCTGTTGCTTCGTCACGATTGCAGTCACAGCCGAATGAAATGAACAGTAATTGAACCTTTACATGATACGGCGCCAGGAAGAATACCGAGCGGTACAGCTTCCCGTGTCGAACGTGAGTGGGAAACCACTGGCCATTAGCCCGCCCACGGCAATCGTTCTCGCCTCAAGCTTGGCGGGCCTGTCCTTCATGCCACGGTATCCTCATCTAGAATGGCTCGTGCATTTTCTACGCTTTCCACTAGCAAACGTAGGTAAACATCCTTGTCTCGAATTGATTGCAGAGAGCGCGGATGCGCTTTTGTTTTTCTTTACATTAAGAAGCAGCCTGGAATCTGGTTTCTAGCAGCCCAAAGGAACGTATAGTTCTTGTTTAGCTGATGTTTTTTTTTTCAATTTTTCTTCCCCTTTCTTTTCTTAGCCCCTCTCGCGCTGTTAGTCGTACTAGATGCTTAACACTGCTTTAACGAATCTGATGCGGTTCCTGTAAGGAAAGGTGCGGTAGCAGCCTTACAAAGGTTGCCAGTGTGTACCGTACCGAGAAGGACGCTATTGAGAAATGCGTGAAAAGGGCTGTGATTTAAATAAGAAGCATTCAACGTTTAGGCTGGAGATCAGTGTGTTTCTCGACGCAGAGATCATAGCGTAAGCGTAGTAAAATTTTTGTTACCATGATATGAAGCGGTTAAGTTAATAGGTATGTACACCTGCTGCTGCTGTCAGGAAAAAACTGTTTTTTTCCTTACAGAATAACTGACAGCTGGCATCCACTTGCAAGCGCTTAGAACTCTAAGTTTTCTGTGTTAAGGCGAAAGTCTTTCCTGGATCACGAGTGTGCACAAACGAGTGTGCGCAAGAGCTGTCCGCAGAAAACGCGAGTAAGAAGTGTCCGCTCCACCTTTTTTTTCAATTACCTAAATAAATAAAAATAAAAATATTGTGAACACAAAAGTAAAATTAACAAATAAAATACAGAAAGTAACGAAAAGAAAGTAGAAAACAAAAAGAAAAACTAAAATAAGTAAAGTAAAGAAGTAAAAAAGAAAAATGGAGGGAGAAACAGAGGACAGGCCCCGCCGCGGTGGCTCAGTGGTTAGGGCGCTCGACTACTGATCTGGAGTTCCCGGGATCGAACCCGACCGCAGCCGCTGCGTTTTTATGGAGAAAAAATGCTAAGGCGCCCGCGTGCTGTGCGATGTCAGTGTACGTTAAAGATATCCAGGTGGTCGAAATTATTCCGGAGCCCTCCACTACGGCACTTCTTCTTCCTTTCTTCTTTCACTCCCTCCCTTATCCCTTCCCTTGCGGCGCGGTTCAGGTGTCCAACGATATATGAGACAGATACTGCGCCATTTCCTCTCCCCCCCAAAACTAATTACAATTACAATTACAAGTCTTTCGCAATTGCGCTCATAAGCAGACTTAAGTGCAAATTAATTTTTTGCCTACAGTTTCATTCATATACATGATATTCAGAAACGTTTTGCCTCTTTGTGCTCATAAGCATACTTAAGTGCAAATTAATTTTTTGCCTACAGTTCCATTCATATTCATCGTATTCAGAAACGTTGTGCGTCTTAGAAGCAGGAAACGCTTGGATTTGTGACCGGGTGTTGCTAGCATGACATCCCGCGCAGTCTATGGCTCATTAAAGTGAACGCATCTCGATTACTGCCTGCCAACTTCGCTTAATTGCTTCCTGAACGTTATTGAAGAGCCTGCAGTGTGCATTGATCGAAGAAAGTGGAATTGGAAAGAAATTTCTCTAACCAAAATGAATTACTAAGTACTTTTCCGAAATGGCTCGTCGAAAAACCGCAGCTCTTACCAAAAAAAAATCATCGACAAAGTCCTAATGTTCCTACATGCACAGGAATGAATAAAAAAGCAAAAATAGTCATTAGGCGACGACGGAATGGGAAATGAATGCTTCAATGCAGAAAGGTTTCGGTCATTGGCCTAGTTAAGAACGAACACGTAGCGACGTCGGCGAGTAATGGCATGCTTGGAACTTCCATTTGTGAAAGGTTTAACAGCTCTCTAAATACCATCTGAACGCCATTAAGGCACTTCCTTTCCGGGAAGCCTTTGTCAGTGCACGCGGTTATCGATTCCATTCAAGGCCTGTTGTAGCCATTGGCGCCGACTGCGCGTTCTTTTTTGTTATTCTTGCACACCCCGTTTTCTCCAAATGAGGTCACCTAAACTACAGATCTAAAACAGCTCCTTTTGTTCAGTGTGTACATGTGTGATGGTTATTGAACACTCTATTAAGCGTTTCAACGAAAAACGTTACTTAAAGACAGCACGCAGATTAGGTACCGTGGTGTTCTCGCCTTTTCTGTGCGCTGTCTCTATTAGAAGTTCTTCGCTCAAACATCACGTTTTACCAACTGACCCCACAGTGTTCTTTGTTAACCCATTGAAGTGTTAAAAAATCTTGGTTCCGGTAGCTGTATTGTCTTAGCGTGAGAGGCATAAATGTACGGCTAGCCCCATTGGGTTTTAATCGTTGTAAACGAATGGTAGTTACGCTTTCTAACATGAAATTTGTTAACCTTAAATAAAAAATAAAACTCATTAAATAGTTCTGAGAAGTGTGCCTTAGTCTTCTCGCTGCAGCAAAAAGGTGCGGAGAGCAAAGCTTACGCCGTTGTTGAACTAGCGTCGTGATTCTATTAGATAAAAACTTCAATTGGTGTTCTGAAGGGAGAGAGAGACACACAACTTTATTTTCCACAGGTGTCGGGAATCAGGGCAGGTAGGCCCTGTGATGCCCCTTAGGTGGGGTCGACACCCTGGGCCTACGAAATGAGTCAAAATTTAGTGGTCTTGTCTGGCTGGATGAGGAGTTCGAGCTTTCTGCAGAGGGAGCTGGCAGGAGGGCCCGTGGGGGCGGGTTATTTTCGCATCCCCAGAGAATGTGCGTCTGAGTGGCAGGTTCTCCGTGGTTGCAATTTTAACATGTGGGTTCATATTCCCCGTTGGTGATTAATGATAGCCTGGGGTGGCTAAGAATTGAGTGCGAAGGCGTTGCTGGAAAGTGCGTACGTGACAAAGTTGTCTAAACCTTAACAATATCCTCCGCGTTGGCTCAATACCTTTGGCTTTCGAGTACTGATCTCAAGGCTGGAATGTTCATTCGCGGCTGCATCGGTCACACTTCGATGGATGGGAAATGCAAAATCTCTGTGTAATGTGCAGTGTCATCCTATGTTACAGAATACTAGGTGGTCGAAATTCCTCCCAAGCCCTCCACTATACGGTGTCACTCAAAGCCAACGCGTTGCTTCTGGGCGCAGACCATCATTATAATCGACCCGATAGCATTCAAGCGGCACAATGAGAACTTTTAATCGTATTTTTTTTTTGCATTGAAAAGCCCACTTCCTGATGTAGTGTCCCAGTGTGAGAACCTTGAGGAATCAAAAATAGCTTGTGCTTTAGCGTTCCTAAGCACGAATTATAGTGCGAAAGCATAGTTGTTTGCAGGTGCACACATCCGATACGTGCCTGAAAGCGCGATTGAGGTGTCCACTGAGCCAGGGCGCCAGTTATGCGCGTCCAACTTTTTTATCGTCAATACCAGTTTGCCCAATCTACGCCGAAACCTAGCTTCCAGCGCCACATTTCTGCGGCAGTGTTGTCAATGCCAACGCATATTGCTCTATTGCCACGTTTCTGCCACAACGTTGTCCACTCCAACGCATGCAGCGCACATCTTTCTGTTACTACCGCCGCATAGCTCAAAGCGCGTATATTGATTTGATAGTAGTATTAGCTGATGAAGATGAACATGTGTAATGCACAGTGCGAGATGTGTAATACGCTTTAACATGAGGCTAGTTCGGGTGCGGCGATAAGCTAGTGCTCTAATGACAGGCACAACGAACCATGCCGCGCATCAGGCAGTTAAATGTGTTTCGGTCTTCATAGATGAGATATAAAGCTCCGTGCGACACCAGTCGCTCACGGGTACATACTTCACTATGCTGGACAATAACATTTCACACGTAAACTTGATGCCTGACGTAATGGTATGATAAAAGACGCATCGGCGAATAAACTCCTCATCCGTCTAATTAGGAATACGGCACTTGGACGCATTAATTGATCGCTGCGTCGGCTTCGAGGAGCACAGCAGTTCCGGGTTAGAGTCTTTGTCCAGCCGAACCGTCGTAAGAATACGTCCAGGAAAGAGAATCCGCAACGTCCGAAGTGTGGCGGAAATTCTGCTGCCCCTCATTACCACCGAAACGAGCAACGAAGCATTGCAGGCGCGGAAATGGAGGACCGCTGAGTTTATTACTTCCGGCTCATTCAGAGGTATAGGGCGGATGCAGAGGTGCAGACTCGGCGTTCTAACAAAAGCCATCGTGCTAGTCTTCCCTATTGCTTCTCAGGGGCCTGAGAGGATCCTTTGTCCGGAGAAGTCTAGTTGCGTAGATATAACAAATTGAACGTTGGAAGGTCATCGGTCAGTGCTGAAAGCAGTACAGTGGCTCTGTAATATAGGGACTTGGGGCAAGCCTATACAATTTCCGCTCTCACTATAAAATAAATTCGCTTAATTTGAGTGGTGCGTTGATGTTTCTCAGGCAGGAGAAGACTCATTTATTCCCGAGAAAATTATAGTTAAAAGCTTTCCCTACTATAGGTACAAGCTGGTCCCTCATACAACGAAAATTCCGCCGCGGGTGCTTAGTGGTTGTGGCGCTCGGCTGCTGACCCGAAAGACGCGGGCTCGATCCCGGCCGCGGCGGTCGAATTTAGATTGAGGCAAAATTCTGGAGGCCCCTGTACTGTGCGATGCCAGGGCACGTTAACAAACCACGGGTGGTCGAAATTTCTGGAGCCCTTCAGTACGGCGCCCCTCATAGCCTGAGTCGCTTTGGGACGTTAAACCTCCATAAACCAAACCAAACCAAATCATACAACTAAAAGGACTTCGTGATCACTGTTTTGATCTGAATGTCAGTGTACATTTGCCTCTGAGACCTGAGTCAAAACTCCGTGTCGAAACACTGCAATTTTCTTGCGAAGTTGGCCGTTTATGAAAGCACTTGTGCTTTATTTTTTTCACTGTTTCTAGATTAGAAGCGCTTTATATAAAAAAAGTGTTCCATTTCTAACGCAGTCATCTGTATACAGTGGCCACCTTGAGCTTCTATTTTGTGCCATATTAACTTCGCCTATTAGAATGCGGTCGACGTTTGTAACGTTGCGCGTAGAAGCGATCTATGACCAATGTGCCTAACTTTTTCAATAAGCGGCAAAATTAAAGTGCAAAATATCTGAAGACGTGTTTTTTCGGATGCTTTTCTGGTGCGTTGTTGTTTATATGGCTCCCGTTTAATCAAAGTTTTGTTGTATGCCAAAGTTAATCATTACAAAAATCTGCGTTTTCGTGAATATACGGGCAAAATATATTCTCTTCCGAACTTAATTTGTAGACAGGTTTCAGGACTGTATCACGTAGAGTTATTTGCATTACAGCCTAGAATGGATCCTCATTTAAAGCAACACTCTGTGAAAGTTTATTCGTATGGGCTTGCTTTGCTCCAATGGCTGTTCCGAGAGCCGGAACCCATTGCAGAACCCGTAATGTCCCACAGGCGTTAATGCTTTTAGAGATAAATGCTACAGTTCTTTCTGCTGAGGCACATCTAACGCAGATCGCCAGCATCAGAATGAAGAAAAGTAGCTTATTCAAACGCTTTGATTAATGCGAAGCCCTAATGTCGAAGAACAAATAATTTATAGCGTAAACAATGTCTGCGTTGTCGAGTAGCCGTAATCTTTCAAGAGTGCATCCGCATTTCACAGGTGTATTTTGAAATAAAACAAAGGCGCAGAAAGCCAACTTTAGCGCAGGGTAAGCTAGGGTTGCCTTGTTCAAATACATCGCGAGCCCATCAGTGCTGTAACAAGGCACGGTCCACTAATGTTGCTTATGCTTGCTAGTTTTAAAAGGAAAAGAGGTCTCGCTACGCTTTAAATCAGCCAAACTCAGACCATTTATTTTCCTGTGAAAACTGATAAAACATTGTGAATTTCAAAACCTGCACGTTTATTTCTACGCGTGGGAATTTCTATAGCAAAAGTTAAAATTGAAGTGCTGTAAAATGCACGTCGTAAAGATTTTAAATCAGGGAAGACCGGGATAATTAATCCAATTGCATGTGTTAATATTCACATTTGCTCTTATCGTGGGTTTCTTATTGAATATTAGCCCCTGGTATAATAAGAATATTAATAACAATAGAGGTTCTTTTAACAACTCTTTCTTGCGAAGTTCAAAAATGCCAGTTTGCGCCTGGTTACCGAGCTACATGTCTGTAAAAACAAGGCCTTAATATTCTGAAATTCTGCGAGTCCGGATATTGCTAATAAAACCAATGATTGCCTCAAGCAAAAAAAGAAGGTTCCAACTCTCTCCAAAGTTGATTTTCTGTTTTAGAAGCAAACAACTTACGTTTCTCAAGCGCCTCACAAGAAAAATCAAATCACCTTTTTTTTTCCTTTTGGGGTAGAATCCTTTTGATTAAACTTCGTCTTAACAGCGAACCAGCGAACATGCGGTGTAAATATTCAATACTTATGTTGCCGTCCCCATGGACGTATTCACAGACGATCCTCCGTAGTCGAACTTCGTGATGAGATTGTTCAGGATGCGGCATAACTATATTCCGCTACCTAAGTTGTAGTTGCTCTGGGCCCTCTATACCCCCGCTTCTTCAGCGCTACCGTTAATGAACAACCGCCGTTGCATTAGTGCCGCGTGCAACGGTTAGTGTGACCGCGCCCTAGTAATTTTCTTGCTCAATGTGCACGGTTTCCTCATCAGCTCCTGGTTGCGGAGTCCTGTTTGGATAAGATGTTTGTGCGGAGAAATCAAATGGGCAGCGGAAATAGGGAAATAACTTCCTGAATGGAATAGCAGAATGTTTGCTGAGGTAGTTTCCTATATGCGTGGTAATGAACTTGGTGTTTTCCAAATGACGCTTCAGTTTAGGACTGCGGCTTACCTTCTAATGTGCTTATTCAACACGAAATGGTTATAGCTTTTGGTGGCTTTTTTATCCTACCGGCTAATGGTGCTACAATGTTTAATGATGATTCCTCATTAAAAGGAATGGAAAGTGCATAACACTAACGCACGGGCTTGTTACGTCCAATGACAATTATTACGGTATTTTTCTTTCCTTCGAACGATGCGTTCTGTCGTTTGAACTCAGCGCGTACGCTTTGAAACCAAAAGTTTTCAGGGATGGCAGCCGCGTAAGTTACTATTCATGTTGCTAATACTGCTTTTGTTTTCGTTTTTTTAATCGCGGCTTCTGTTCCTTTTTGACCCTGCCCTTGGAGGAAATAGACATTAACAACCATTACTTATGTGTTTGGTTTTTTGGGGGGCTTTGACGTTCCTGGTTGACTCGGGCTGTAAGGAACACCGTAGTGGAGGGCTCCGGATAATTTCAATCACTTGGGTTCTTTAACGTGCAATGACATAGCACATTACACGGACCTCCAGCATTTCGCATCCATCGAAATGGGACCGCCGCGACCGGGATCGAACCCACGTCTTTCGGATCAGCATCTGACCACCGTAACCACTGAGCCACTGCGGCGGCCGTTACTTAGATGCGTGTCGACAGCTACAAGAGCAGTATTGTCGGATGAAATACCGGGAATGAAATACCAAATGTCTCTCAAAGTAGGCTCTCCAGACAATGACGTCGACCGATGGCCGTGACGTCGCAGTTAGTCTGATTTATTCTTGGTTAATCACCTTGCTCTTGCCAGCCTCCTGCAATGTCAAGCTAGCAGCTGCGGTTGGGTTAAATGCAAAGTGATGGCCAATCGGCTCAAGTAATTTGCTAGACGGCCTCCTTTGAGGCGAATTTCTTTCTTCGTTCCTACCTTGTAAAAGGGTATGGCAAGAAGGGGAAGTTGCTGAAGCATATGCGTTTGGAAAATATGTGTGTATGTTTACTGGGAAAGAGAAAACGTAAAGTAAAATGAACTACAAAGACTCACGAGTACAACGAGGAACGAACTACTTGCTAGGCGACATCGACCACGTGTCGTAAGTCTCGCACCTAACTTACTGCGCAGCGGGCACAGGTTTCTGAAGCTTGAGAGAAAGCGAAGAAAGCACAGGACTCTTTTTCTTTTGTGGGAGCAACGAAATGACAAGGAGAGCTCTGTCATGCCATGCCGCTAAACCCATGGAACGGACAATAGCACACACCACACTGTAACATGACGACGAGAGGTGTGCCATCAGGTGAATTAATACCTGCTGCGGGTCCTTGGACCCAAGATATTAAACTTATTTTTTGAATATGGCGGAGTGCTTCGAAGCACTCTGGCACGGGTCGGCCCGGTATTGCACTGCCTCCAGTATCGGCCCGGGGCATTATAGCGCGCGCCTTTTCTTTCTGTCTTTACTCTCTTATCCTTTAACTCTCCTACTTTCAGCACGCGGCAGCGAGCGTGGCACGGCTTGAGCCAGTAAGAAGGCCCGTGCTCTTTCCTGCTGCAGCAGCAGCAAACCTACAAACCAAAACAACTGTGCACAGTCCTTTTGCAAGATCTATTATTGACCTTAAATGTTGATTGGTTTTGGTTTTGGTGCTGGTGTTGGTTTTGTGCACTAGGAATGCATCAGTTTTATGTTACGAAATTCTAGGTTCTTGATCTTGCTTTATCAGAAAATGGAGGTTTTTTTAGGAAAGTAAAATTTTCGCCCGTAGCTTTTTGATATCAGCTTTTTCCAGAACACTTCCCCTTACTGAATTACGGAGGGCGCCTAGTTCAGTAGCCACAATGCAGCAGTCAGACTCAGTACTTGAGTGTCACCACTACAGCTTCGTGTTAAACTCTGATGTACAATAGTTTGGGGGAAAAACTTGAAAATGTGCTGCCGAAGAAAGAGAGAAGGAACATTTTTTAACGTCGCCAATATATCACACAGCAGAAATAGCATTCGTTTGTGGTCGCCCAATTTTTCTGCCGAAGTTTTGATTTCTCTGCGAAGGCACTATGAAATATCTGCTCGCTGAAATGACTTGCACATAGTCTCACTCAGAAGACGCTATCAATGGTCGGGTGGATAAGTAGGCATCATTATCAGCTGAGACTTGGAGCCATAGAGTTCCAGGGCCTGCGCCACTCCGATATCCTTACACGGGTGGGTGCCCACTAGAGGCAGGTCCTGTGCCAATGAGGCGACGAGGCTTCATGAGCGCATTAAAAGTATTCAAATGTTCTTCTACAGAGCTCAAGTTTAGTCACAAGCGTTTGGGTTTTCTCGGCAAGCTCTCTTGCACGTACGGACAAGGCATTCTAGTCATATTCGCTGAAATCTTTTGCCTCTGAATACGTTTCTCTTGGCTCTTCCACTTTTATTTGTTTACTGCTTTTCCACATGCGTCGCGAAACAGCCTCTCTTACTATAGAGAGGCAGGAGATGTTTCTTTTGCGGCGTATTTTATCAGCTGTTGTGGATTGCACGTCGGCTTTATAGTGAGGGCTTTCAAACACGGTTGTAAAAGTGAACTTTATGGCTTGCGATGTACGTGTCAAGAACATTGAATGCGGCGCCTCTTTGGGACGCAAGCGCCTGGGACAGTTTATTTATTTGTTTTTTGCTAGCACTGTGGACACAACCCGCATATATGTTGGTCATCGTTGGACCGTGGGCAATTGTTCCCACAAAATCATTGAAGGCTGTTTTCATGTTTAAAGCGCACTTATTCGTCTACCGTTTAAAATTCGTCCAAACTAGGGGCTTGCAGGCGACATAACTTCACTGAAAGGTAACAATGCAAAATTTGTTTATAAGAAATGCACCAACTTCCAGTATTCAGTGGTTTATGATTTTTCGAGCTTATATAAATGAAACATGTGCTGTATTCTATTGCGCAAGATTATATAATTGAGCTCTGGATCAATAAGGCTACTTGGGGTTCCTTAAAGTGCGCTGACACTGCACAGCACATTGTGATATTTCACGTGAAAAAGCTGAAAATTACTATTGATATTCATTTATGCAGTCTGCATCCCAAGTCAAAGTTGTGGTCACATACGAAATACATCGATCTGCTATCATAATGCGAAGACCCAGCCATGTTATGAACTAGTTAAACAAAAGGAGGAGGAGGATGCGGTCTCGACAGGTCACATTTCTTAAGTCTTTTTTTTAATAGCTACTTTCAGTGCTTTTAGCATTTGAAATCTCATCACACACAGCTCAGGTATTGCTCTGACAAATGCTATATAAATAACTGCTGACTGGTAGAGCGGTAAACCTTTCTTATGTTACTAAGTTTCTGCGCTAACATTTTCAAGTGCTACAGCAGTGTGGTTGTGCTGATAGAGCGAATGCGAGTAAAAGGTCTTAGTAAAATGCATCCTAGCTTCTTAGTGAGCGCCAACCAACCTAATTTATTGCGTTGCGTTCGTTTGAAAATCACCATCCTATACTTTTTTTTTCTTACCTTGCGACAGATATTTTGCCACTTGATGTTAAAGACCCCGAGTTGTTTCGACGTGTCCTTCTGCCTTGGTGCTCACGAGCTTTAAATGACGCTTCATTACGGGGTATGTCTATAGTGCGCTTGACAGGCAGCTTACTGAGAGCACCACAGCTCCAGCATCTGGGTGATCGCGCCTGTTTCGGTGTTGGTACAGGCAAGTAGTCTTTAGATTTCTGCGGACGGCAGGATTACATATTATAACAAAGACTTTATTGACCACCCTTTTTAATGATATAGGGTGGTGGTATATTTAATCTAAAAGGAAGAGTGAATCGGGACGCTCTTTTTCCTCTAGCACCTCGGGTCTGCTAATGCTGCTTTGATTTGGCAGGCTGTAACTCGCAGGAAGCAAGACACGAAAAACAAGGGCGGTTGGGAATACTGATCCCCTTATTATGAATTACACTGGCTATCAACACTTCAAGAGTGCTCCGACCTCTGTGTTCATATCTTTATTATACATCCACTTTCAGTGTAAACTAAAGTTTTGTATAACACCTGAGCCGCAGCAACGAAATGATTTTCGGTACTCAGGCGTACAATGTTTCAAAACCCGTCCACTGACCAGTCGAGGCCTGTCGTTGGCTATTACCTCTGTAATCGCTGTGCGACATTAAGATTGTAACTTCAAGAAAAAATAAAAATGAAATTTGCATCGATCAAGAAAACTGTGCCTTAACTTAGTGGTACCGTAGACTTCTGACTTTTCAAAAAAGGCCAGTTTGTAGAGGTCACGTTTATTTTAATGCTTGCTAGATGTCTTTGCAGGGATCATATGCGTGTGACTTCTTTCGTTTATGAGATATTGGATTGGGAAATGTGAATCACTTGTTCATTAATGATTCGTTCGACCAAAAGAGGTCAGCTCGTACTAAAACTTCTGACGAGTATCCAGACGCTGGCCGCCACCGGGTTTGCCTGTATTATTATTGCTTTTTGGTATCTTATTGCAAGCCATGGTTGTTTTAGTTAAAGGGCCAAAGTAATTACATAAAAATTAATTGCGTATTACTTTCTTAGTTAAATTTCAATGACAGTGCAGTGAATTCAGTCTTGTGCGTACGAAAAATATGAAACCATTTTATGCTCATAGTTGAGGGTTCGACGGAAACCCGTCTGGCGAGGGAAATTCAGCATATCCTTTTAAACGAACACTCGCCAAAGTCATAAAGGAAAAAAAACTTACGGTTTTTTTCCTTTATGACTTTGGCGAGTGTTCGTTTAAAAGGATATGCCACTTTATGCTCGTCGCTTCGTTGCGCTTCAGCCTAAATGAGAAAGGAAACTCTTGACACAATCGCAGCAACACAAACGTTTTGTTTTAATTCACAACCACCCCACAACTTTTTTTTTTTACAAAGGCGAGGGGCAACAAATGCTGTAACGACAGGCGTGGTGAAAGCATGGCTTCTCAAAAAGAGCAATTCAAGTCTCTAGAGCCAACAACAGTTTTCACTCCTCCGTGACTACGTACAAAGCGACAAGATTTCACGTAATTACGCGCTATTAAAGCACACTGGAACGTGACACATGAAGAAACCTAAACCTCAACACCTCACAGGATGACACTCCCATATACAAAAGGACCTCTATGCTGTTTCACTTTTACGAAGCACATAACTTAAGTCATGAATTGAGTTCATAAGAGCGTCTTCAAAAATTTTTAGCACCACGAGTAGTTCAGTGAAATAAAATGTGTCTAGGTGGTTGAAAATAAGTGTCAGGGTCGTTATATGGAGTTCAACTAGGATTTATGCAACGTCTGGTCAGGATAATGCACAGATTTTAAGGTGGAAAAAAGGAATATCGATAAGCTTCGAAAAACGGCATGAAGATGAGCACCTAGTAATATTTGTTAAGAGAGCGCCAAAGACAAATAAAACTCAATTAAGCCACTTCGTTTGTTTTTTATATGAACATTTTTAAGTGCTCTTTATTTTCTAAGACAACTGGTCAATATGCCTGCCACCACGTTCAAGGAGTTCAAATAAGCGGCTAATTGCAGTTCTTCATCAATCATTCTAATGATTTTTGTTTGCAAAATAAATACTACTTAATTGATATACAACATTACTCACCTCATTCAGTTTCTGGCACTTATTATGACACTGTAATTAGGTATTCAAACGCTCCAGCTCAACTTATTAACCAGGTAATTCGATGTGTTCCGTGTGTGCAGAATAAGTTTACGTCTTCTGCGTGTACTTTTTATTGAAAAGCAATTATGCTACGTGAGCTGAAGGCAGCGAAACAATACATCATAAACTTTTGTGAGGATGTTAGCAAACATCTTGTGGCGCCCTTTTGCTTGCAAACATACTTATTTTGGGAGTAGTTTAAGACATATACTTTGCTATCACTATCCGTTTGTTTAGTTATCCTGTGTGCAGGTCAAATGACCAACCGTCACCTCCTAAAGAAGATAACAGCTCTTAATATTAACTGTCAAACATGCACCAATAAAACTTGATGCACAGTATACCATCGCGGGCTGTTGATGCAATCATGACTGGAGACACTGGAGACTTCAGAATAAACAATAATTGGGTAACAGAGAAAACAGACTAACTATATCAAGTGACATTTGTTTAGGACCGAAAATAAACCAGACTGAGTCTCTGCCCTGACTATAGAAATGAGGTCTGAATTCATTGAGCAAGTCTGAGGAAATTACGCTTAGGTAGGTAGCGACCTGGGTTCATTATTAACACGAAACAGCCAACGTATTGTTGGATGCTTTCCTTAGTTCCATAGAACAGGTTTCCTGAGCATAGGAAGTTTTATTGAACTCTTGAATAAAATTACTTTCTGAACCGTTTCTCTAGTGTCCCTCTGCACACATGGACCCTAAAATACCGCAGTGCTTACAATTTTTAAAAAGGAAGGAAAAAAAACGAAAAATAACGTAATATTTTTATACGTTTCGGATGCATTCTTCCTGCTAGCGGTCACTTCCTCGTTCAAATATTGATCTTATGGAGCGAGGTTTTTGCGTTTTCTCACAAAAAATAACCCAAAACAGTCAATGATTCAGCCGTAAAAGCATCGGTGTGACGTCAACAGCAGAGAGACAAGAGTATAGATGACATAAAGTTCACAATATTGTTCATAGTCCGAGCACCTTGTAGACAAATCGGCGGAGTAAGCCTTCTCGCAGGTTCAGTGATCACCCAGGTGAAGGAGTCTGTATACACTTCCTGGGAGATCTTGCGTCTTCACACAGTCAGGTGCCGCTTTGAAGTATATAAGGTTGTAGCACGAATTAGCATGGCCAGAACGACGAAGGCTCGTCACCTTGCAGTCGACTCGACGACGGAGGCCTGCGATTCCAGGAGATCAAGCGGTTCAATACGATTAAATCATGGAGATTTTCTATTGCATCTACGCTCTGTAGGCCTTAATTTCACATTTTTATTAAGTTTGTGAGAAATTCTCTGAAAAGCTATTCTCTGTAACTTTAAGATAATCTCCTTCTGACTTCTTTTAAGCTTCCATGTGTACAGACGCTAAATAAAAAAAAAACAATTTTAACTGCGCAAACAAAAAACTAAAGTAAAGCCCATTAGTTGGGCAGGGTGAGTCATTTAGCGAATAGGCGCATTTAAATTTGAGCGAGATCAGAAAGTTATCTTGAATGAGTTTGGAATTCACACTTCCCGAGCCGCGTTTCGGCATTCTACGTTTATCTATTTGTGTACAGCTCATGGATACGAGTCTCATTACGTCACTCTGCCAGAAGGGGACCTGACTATTCTTTCCGCGTATCATTCACTCCAAGGCTTCTTTCTGTCAATCTCTGTCACCCACACTCCTGTCCCAAGAAAGCTGTACAGGCATACATAATCTACCACCAGTCCCTTTCTCTCCGAGGTCCAGTTGATTGCTGCCCAGGCTCAACTCGACACTGACTGTCACGAAATCTAAAAGGAGTGGAAACGTGTCCACAGATTTAGAATATTAGGGCTCTTTTTGTGAAAAAAACCTAGCCGCTCAGCCAGAAGCACGCCTTTGTGATAGTGACAGAAAAAACAGCTCGAGCTGGACGAACCACGAAATAAAGAGGAATGCACGACGCCTGTGTTTTCTTCTTTTTGCCTTCCGGTTTCTTCAGATTTGCGCTGTTTTCTGCCATTGTCATGAATCTACACTGACAAACACGAACATCTGTTCTTCTGCAGATAGAAGCCTGTACAAATTACGGCGCACTGTTCACAGTTCTCAATGTAATATTCAGAGTTTTAGAACGCGTACATAGCTTAACCGATATTACATAAAATTCTTTGGAATACTTCCACTTATCAATAACACGCCAAGCTGTGCTTTATATGCTACGTTTCACTGGTCGATACGTTATTTTTTCTGAGATTTTTCTTTAGTACTTCCGTCCAACCACTTCCGAGTGCAAAAACTACGAAATCAAATCTCAAGTTTCCATAGATAGCTAAAGTAGTATCAAATCGTTCATATGGGCTCAATGAGATCCTTCTTTAAGGCCATGTTCGCTTTACGACAGAGAATACGCACACTGAATGTGCAAAGATATACACACCACTTCACTTGGTAGCGCAACCTCCTCGACGTTATATCGCGAGACCAGGGCATTTCGTGCAGGCACGTCACTGAGGACGCTAACTCCTTGTCAGCTACTGCGAACAAGGGGGCCACTTTCCAGCCCAGAACCGCACACGACCGTGATTTCGGCGAGTCGCCGCAGAGGCGACTAGGAGCCGTCCTCAGACAAATCCATTGGCATGCACGACCGTGTTCTCCTGGTGCTGGAAGACCGACGATGCGGTCGTCTTGCCGTTGGAGCGGTTGGACGAGAGGCGTCGTATCTTGCGCCGAGAGCGGCACAGAAGCACGTCCTTCATGCTCCGGCGGAAGTTGTCCGAGAGGAACGCGTACAGGATCGGGTTGATGAAGGAGTTCATGTAGAGCACCAGCGTGGTGGCGATGGTCAGGCTGACTGCCGACCGCGACGCCCCCTCGTAGCTCGCCGACCAGTACTGGTAAAACTTGCGCGCGTGGAACGGCAGGTTGCAGACGGCGAACCCAAGAACCACGGCCACCAGGAGCCGGATGACCTTTCTCCTCGCCCGAAGCACGGTCGCAGCTGCCTGCTGCTGGTAGTGCTGGTGGACCTGGCTACTGGTCGGAACGGGGGTTGAGTGCTTCTTGTTCCTGGTCTGCTTCGGCTTCCTGACAACTCCCGGCCGCGTCGTGGAGCACGCGACGGTGTCCGGGAGCAAGCTCTCTCGACACTGTGCGGAGGACGAGTTGGCCCTGGCCAGCGGGACTAGCTCCAAGGTAGCCCTTCGTGGACCTCCGGGTGAGTAGGCGGTCGGGACACTGCTCCTCCACAGCTGGAGGCCGATGATGGAGTACATGACGCTCATGATGGCGAGCGGCACGAAGAAGCAGACGACGAAGTTGAGCACGTCGTAGGTGCGGGAGTCGTAGAGGAAGCGGCGCATGATGCAGATCTGGATGGTGCGCTGGGGTTCGTCGTGCGAGGGCACGTCTGCCGTGCCGCACATGATTAGCCGCGGGCTGCAGAATCCGGCACTGATAAGCCACACGGAGAGCACGACGATCCGCAGCCTCCGTATGGTGATGACGTGCTTACTCCACATGGGGTGCACGATGGCGATGTAGCGTTCCACGCAGATGACGGTGAGGATCCCCACGGAGGCCGTGTAGCTCAGCGCCTGCGCGCACAGAAAATGTATAGAGATGTAGTGTTCGTATTTTTTTCTTTTGGTGATTGATCGATTTGTTCATCAGTCTCTTACTTTAACAGTCCCGTCACAGGTTAACACATCTCTCAAGCAATACTGAACGAAAAAACGTCTGTATTAACCCATCAATTGGTTCGTCCATTGACTGACTAAGCAAACAGGTGATCAACCTATGTATCTAAAAGCCAATCAATTAATGACCTATTTATTTGTGTCATCAAGCAATTCATGTCATTTATTTACTAAGCCATTCAAACTATCTACAAGGTAATACAACGCTGCACAAAAGCATAAGTTAACTTTTCATGAACCTTGGCTCGTTATATCTCTTGTGTTAATGACGCTTTCGGAGAGGTAACAACATGGCTTACGTACTATTATCGCTACATAGAAACCATATCACAGCTCATAGAGCTCGTTTTCTCTTGTAAAATACTTTACTTTCATCTACGACGAAGCACTGATTTCTTGCTTGTTAAGACTTTTCCTTTTAGTCCTAATTTATGAGATTGCATCACCTCAGTGTATCGCTTTTAATACAAGCTTTGCATGCTACATCATCCATTCATTTTTTTCAAATAGGATAAAAGGTTACTTTTTTATTAATGCGAAAGCATTATGTGGTCAAAAGACAAAAAGTAATAAGTAATTAAACGAAAATGACAATCTCAAATAATAAAAGCAGCAAAAATAAATTAATTAAAGATGGAGGGAGAAAGAGAGGAAAGGGAAAGACTGTCGCATTTCCGCTCTTTCAGCAGACTTAAGTGCAATCCTGTAATTTTTATCATAATTGATCTATTATCATCTCTGAATAGCAAGTTCTTGAGCGAAATAGTATCTTCGAATAGAATTCGTAACAGCTTTCCAACGTTACATCAACGGGCTAGAACGAGTTGGCTGGGAAATGAGGAATTCAGCGCCTTACTCGGAACGGAGCGACGGTATTTCGGAGGGCCCACCTGTATGAAGAAATACATTCGGCAGAGGAAGTCCCCGAAGGGCCATTCTCCCATGAGGTAGACGGACATGTTCTGGTAGACACAGAACAGCCCGACGCACAGGTCGGCCACCGCCAGGTTGGTGAGGAAAAAGTTTGTGATGGTGCGCATGCGCCGATGGACCACCACAACCAGCACCACCAACAGGTTTCCTGGGCAGAAAAAAAAAGAGCTCATCTGATTAAGAAGCAGTATTCTCTTACAGAAATGGTCTATTCATAGTCTATTGACTGTCTATACTAGTGTACTAAAAGCGTATGGTCATAAATCTATCGACTGTCTTTATGATTTGTATTGTCTATAGACTGTTCTGTAGGGTTTGTCTATAGAGAGTCTATAGACTTTATAGACAGAAGTCTGTGGACAGTCTATAGACTGCCTAAAGAACTTTTTGTAAGCGGTAAACAGATCATTATCATTACTAGCACAGCTAGCACACCTACGCCCATTTCAGGACAAATGGGTCTCCCATTTATCTCGAAATATCCCTGTCCAGTGCCACCTGCGGCCATCCTGTCAAAAAAAGGAATCATAATCGCATTCTCCGCTGTGACTTTACGTCACATTACGCACCATTTATCTTCTCTTGTAATCCATTCCGTTACCATAAGGGCCCGTCGGTTGCCTTGCCTTCGCTTTGCGTGCTCTGGCTACGCGCATTGCTTTTCCGTAATTACGAGTAGGATATCATTCACTCGCATTTATTATCTGACGCATTATACTGCCTTCCTGTCTCTAAACGTCATCGCTATCATTTTTCTTCTCAAAGCTCGTTGCACTGTGCTCAGTTTAGCACAGATAGGTCATCGTTACTGAAGCAGGGAGAGAGATAAGCTAGGGTGAATGTTTATGACGAAAACATTAAAGACCAAAAGGTGTCCCATTTAAAGCTAGCATGCAGCTACACAATATTTGAGCCAGCAATCGAATTGTAGGAAATTTCATCTGGTTCGCGCTTTCGTTGAGATCAGGTGTATGGAATTATGAAGGGGCTTACGGCGCTCTAATTTTTGCAGAGTATAAGGTTGTTTTTTTACTAAATTTTTGCGGGCATCCCCTTTGTTAGCAGAAAGAAATTAACCATACGCTGCAGTGAGTGAAAAAAACAACAGACTATTCATGTGCCTATACGCAGAATGTCTCTTTGCTCTAAAAAACAAAGCAGTGATACCTAATTATTTAGACATTGCCTACGCATAAGTCTATTTTTTATTCAAAATCTATCTCCCAAATCATGCAATACAAGCTCGCCTACAGTCCAGCGCTCATGGAATCCGCTTTCCCGCGTCATTTAGCTTGAAGACAAGAGGTTCTTACTAGCTTCGCCCTCCTAACAGTGCTGCTCTGTCGTATGTCGCGACGGGGAAATTTCCTGGCGGGAATTTTGTTTTGACTGAAGAGAAATGATGCAGGTAGTTTTAAGAGCTGTGGCGCAAGGTATAGGACATTCTAACAAACCAAAATATTTCTCTTAGCTGAAGCCACGCACATTGCATTACATGCGACTTTCGCCACGCTAATTCAATGCAGAGCTCGTTAGATTGATAAGGCGGTAGTTTAGAAACCGGCCAATTTTCAGATACTCCACGTGGAATTTCAGCGCTCCAACTGCGCACGCGCGCTTTGCCGTTGTCGCAACTTTCGCGCGAACGTCGAGAGTAAACAGGCCGCTAAAAATGTTCGTTCCACGTGCTCATGCGGGAAGGGCGAACATAGTTTCGAAAATGAATATTCTCAAGCGAACGTTCTGCTCTATGTTGGCAGTAGAGTTGCTATTTCGATCGAAGGCAATCCCGAGAAAATTCTTGGAACGTGCAGCACTAGTAGGCATAGATTGTGCAGCTGTAAATCTTGTGACGCAAGTTCTTTCTCTGAAGTAAGTTTTCAGTTGATCCCTCATTCAAGCCGACGTCTCTCAAGTTGAGCCTACGCCCGCGATACGTAAATATAGCACGCACTAGAGAAAACAATCCCGGATTCATTGCCACACCTGCCCGCCTGAGAAAATGAATTTACCAGACCCTTGAATAATCCTTAATAAAATATTAGATAACTTCGTACGAACCCTGTTCTGATACATTATTGAATAAAAAAAATTGGGTTGTAAATTGGTGTCCGAGCACTACTAGTTATGATACTGATAATGAAACGATAGATGCAATAACACAATGGAGCGTTAAACCTGTTACGTTTTGAAATGCTGTGAGACCATGTGATCTGAAGACAACATTGCTATGATCACTCCTTCAAAATGCTAAAACTAAAGCGAATTTAAGTTAGAGTAAGAATGAAACTTATATTGTCCCTAGAATATACTTGAACTATGGATAAAGATGCAGAATCTATTACATTCCCTCTCTGTTTAATAACATGGTACCTGTTGTGCTGGAAATAAAGCCAGCAAATTTAGTCAGAAATGTAATAAAATATGTTTTGATTATAAGTCATATCATAAGCTTGTGGTATTTCATTGCAATCTCTACCTCTCACTTGTATTAACTTAACTTTCTGTTTTTCTTGTTTCCCTCTTTTTTGCTTTTCTACATTTTTGGCTAAGGTAGAAGTCAATATGGGTTTCAGGGTGTGTACTGGGAATAGTTTGCGTGTTACAAATCGTACGGATCAATAATTTTTGGCACCTTCTTGCCTTTGGATCAATAACCTTTCATACCATTGAGGTGCCTTCTTGGTACCACAATGAAAGAGTCATGTCTTTGCATCAGTTAGGCTTTTCATTCTTTCTTTGCTGGCTGAAAATGTTCTTACAGACTCCGACGATCACTGCGCTTTCGATTTTCTTCGATTGTAACTTGTTTACTTCTCTTTGAGCGTTATGTCAATGCGATGAAATTTATTTGAAAAAAAAAATCACTCGTATTCATGCTTGGCCTTTTCCCGTAAAACAAAAGAAAAAAAATTTGATGCTCTTCGGCAATGTGCGCATTTTGAAACTATATATGCCACTGGAAACCGAGGGAAACACTATGAAAATGAAAAGCCAGGTTCACTTATTTAAATGAAGTGCTGCTCATACAAGTCTTACACTCCCGGTAAGCCGCGAGGCTGCCAGGATAGATCCCACGAGACAAAACTTCGCGAACATTTCAGCCGGAACTTCAGGAGTAGGCAGGAACACTGGACGTTCGCGCATGATTTATATATCGTGGCTATGTACCTCTGCACGTGAACCGAAGGATGCGAATTTTTTGATGAGCCTATTTCACTCAATGCTGCGGCAGGTATTGAAGATAGTACGGCAAGATATTCAGCTCTTCATCACTGCAAAACTCCAAAGCATTTTGGTTCCCATGGAATAAAAGACGGCCTCCACCATGAAAAATTTTTTCGTGCACATAATCATTCCTGCTGAACGTTCTACTCATGGACGACCAATATGGGTCTGTTGCTCTCTTTAGAATCGCATGCCTGCTGACATAAATCCCTGGACGGATCCTGCTTTCGCCGTGTCTCTGTGCTTGTTCTGCTTTACGCTTCTAGCCTTGCTCTCAATTTTTTTTTCTGCTGTGAAAGAAAAACGTTAAATATTACTGCGGCTACCATAATTCGAAGAATGAGAAAGCATTGACGCCTCCTCCACACTCTTTGCCCCGTTCTTAAGTCCGTAGACGATTTGTCTCTAATTAACTAATTATTATATGTCAATCAAACTTTACGTTTGATTAATTATCACTCATCAAACACATTTCAATTCATTTCAAACTTTATTTTCACTCCTTTGCCTATTTTCTCACTATTTAGCCGTCCACGGCTGTTTTCCCGTCCACTAACTATATCAATGTCCGCGATATTTCAACGTTTTTCACATTATTGGCTCTAATTATTTATCTAATCATCCTATTCGGATAAAAAGTTTTCGCATCATCCTTACATCGTCCTCCATTGATCTCTGCCATTCGTTTGATTCTACCTCTTCTGAGAACGTCTCAATCGCTGCGGACACGTTTTGGTGACACGATTTGGTGAAACGACCCCGTCGACATAGCCTAGAAGTGCTTTCGCATTAATAAATGGTGGTCATGGCTCGTCATCGCAAGAATGAAAACGCTGGTGGGCTGCCATGCTTTTGTTCAAACTAGAAGAAAGCCTTTGGGCATCGGTCACGCTCCGATCTACTATACTACCACGTGGAAGCTCCTGTCATCTGCCTTTGAGTATAACTTGCATGTTAAAGATGTCTGTGTGCATTGCACTTTGCTTCGAATATTAGCTTCCGTCTCTCCGGCCTTAAACCTTTTTCTTAAGTTTTAGACTGACAAAATGTGTTTCCTTATTAACTTTAGAAATAAGCCGTAGAAAACAGTCTACTGTGTTCATATTGCATAGATATTTTGCACCAGAAGGTAATTGCAGATTAGTCACCAGGACCATGGTGCATAATCAGTTGCATCAAAGATTATCACGCGTTCATTATCACATGAATTGCTCAATGATCGTCCGTGGCAGCATAGATACCACAAAAGAAAGAAAGCGTACAGATAGCGTAAATAAATACAGAAGGATGAATCCGAAGGTCATGACGGGGTTTCATGCAATGCAAGCAACTCATCACAATGAGCTTTCTAGTGAACGCTGCATAAAAAGCTAAAGATTTAGTCTATAAGCAAGCGTATTACAATTTCGCAAACTGATATAAAAAATATACGATATAGAAACGAACGACAATGCTCACCGAAGAAGCAGCAGCAGAAGACGATGGAGTACGCGAGTATGAGGCTGACGCGCACGTCCATCCTTTGGAAGATGTCCTCGTCTGCCTCAGAAGAGCCCAGACACCGGAAGCGGTAGTAGCCGACCCGTTGCCGGCCGCCTCCGGAAGTCCGAGCGTGCTGCTGTCATTGGCGTCGTCGGGAGGAGCCATGAATCAGAGTGGCCTTGTCTCCTGCATCGGTGACGTCATGGCTACAGTTTTACGTCGTTATGCAGAGCCTTAAATTGACCAGACACCTAGCCTGAGCTGACTCAGACAAACGCATTTGTATCTCCTGCGGCTTAAACAAAGTAGAAAATTTACCCCCTATACAGAATCGCGCAGGAAATCAATTTCTTTCACAAATAAAGAAAGAAGTAGCCACTTCACTAGCGTTGGTTAATTTTATTTTTTTTGCTCGAAACTGTACTGTGCAACAGACGCGCTGGTTGGAGGCGAAAATATCGACCCCAATTTTTTCTTATCCCCTTTATATACAGTGCACTGTTGAAGAAGCGAAAGACTTTGCGGTTGTCGCTGAGTTCCTTTATATGCAAACGCGAAATTTTTTTCTTATGTGGATATGTATTCTAATCTCCTGATTATATTATGAATCCAACAGACAGTGCAAAGTCGGCGGTGGTGAATGCGCCACGCTGCTTCTCATTTAATTATAGGTGAAAATAAAAAACGACATAAAATGAACCAAATAAATTTATGGATTAAAGGTTTACGTATTCTTTGGGATGTTCTCATCGGAAAGAAGTCATAAACCACACATAAACAACTGAATGATTATGCAAAGAAATAGGAGGATGACCGAAAGGCCGGCATCAGTTTTGAGTGGGGCTTTTGCTCTGTCTACACCAGAAAGAAAAGTCAATGCATGCCTGGAAGGTTGTTGGACAAGTCAGTAAGGATTTAAAGTAACAAATAATCTAATGTAAGCATGAAAGCATCAGGCACTACTGTTTGTAATTGACGAACAGCGCATAATCGCTGGCATGACGTCCGTTTATTTTACTGAAGGTAAAATTTGATTGAACGTAATTTTCTGGGGAAAGAGAAAGATCTTTAGCTGCTAAACTAGAAATGTACAAGAAATAAACACGGGAGAAAGCATACCGTTCTCTGTGAAGACACAAATAAAATATGAGAAAATTGTCACATTTCAGCACAAACGAACTGTGGTTGCCTGGGTCAATGCGTTGTTATGCAGCACATGCGTAAACATTTGTTAGTAAACTCGTACGTGTAGGTGTAAGAAACAGATTGTGTTCAAACACACAAACAGGCACATTCCCACGTTGGTTACTACCGGGTCCCATGTGGACCCAAGATATTAAATTTATTTTTGGAAATATGGCGGAGTGCTAGAAGCACTCCAGCACGGGTTGGCGCGGTACTGCACTGCCTCCGGGATCGGCCCGGGACTTGTTAGGGCGCGCGTGTCCTTCCTACTCTTTCCTGTCTTACCTGTCGACTCTCATATATGCTTTAAGCGCGTGGCAGTGGTTGTGACTCATCTTGAGCCAGTGGGCAGGCCCGTGCACTTTCCTTTTCATTCTTCCTGGCAGCAAGAGCAGTAGCAGTACTACTAAAAACAATTCTATATCGTTGGGGCGGTACGAAAGTCGCTGGAACTTCCTTTCGCATTCTCAGAAAGTTCAGGTGAAAAAAAAAGAGTTCAAGCATGGTAACTTTTTACCCTAATCAACCTGTCGCACACATTCGTTCGCTCCTCATTTCCTTCGATTCCCTATTTGAAGTTGCGCATTGAAATCCCTAGCTAGCAAGTGAAGGGCGCAAAGGTGCCTTTAGACAGCTGCTGTTTACGCATGTCCAAACATGCGCTTGAAAAAGCTCCCTGCACTCGTTATCAATTCCACGCAGCTTTGTAAAAACATTAAAAACATTTCCTTCTTCCGGCACAAACGCGAATCAAGCGTTCGCTTCGCTCACGCCTCGTTCAACGCAAATAAAAGACCCTCTGGGCGACTGAAGGCACTATTGTGATTGAAGAACCTCACAGCCATTGCTTATGGGGCTCCTGAAGAAAACACGGACTCGGAAAGATGGAGTCAAGTAAAGAAAGATGTTGCTACTTTTCAATGTCAACTTCAATAAAGTTTGCCGGCGTCGCGAACTCAGGACGGTTCGGATACTGTATGAATGACACAGACGACAATGCCATGATTTCGATGCGCGGGCAGTTGCCGCCTGTTTTTATCTCTTGCTTTTTGTTACTTTCCGCGCGGGCTGGATGAAGTGCGTTTTTTTTAATCTGGGTGTTAAAATTCAGCTGTCTTTCTATATTCGAAAAGCAACTTCCTGTCCTGGTATTTGAGAATGACGTAGTTCTTTCTACTAATTTTTGCATATGACTACGAAAAATGGAGTTTCTCGCGTAAATTTCACCGAGAAACTTACGCGAATTCCGCCATAAAACGTTATAACCATGATGTCGGGCATGAGACCAGTGCTGAATTTGGGAGGGAAGTCCTCAACGCCGGGACAGGAACCGCAATGGAAAACAAAATTCCTGCAGCACACGGTTAGCAATGAATTTCATTCATACCGAAACCATCGAGCAGAGGAGACAATATTCAAAAAATTGGCAGCAGCTTAACTTGGCTAACCCTGGAATTCAGCAAAAAGCATGCACGCTTGCTAATAGTCTGAGGCTCGTCCATGGCAGCTCCGCTACACAATCGCGACAGCCATTCAATATATACCCACACAGTAACGTGGCTATGACGTGGTATCACATGGTCTTATGACACCCCGATCGGATGTCATCACGTGGTTTCACATCACTCCATCGGATGTTCTTAGTTAAAAGGTCAACCAAAAGGTCAACCAAAAGGTCACCCAATGTCAAAGGTCAACTAAAGGTTACGCGTCAAGGTCAGAGGTCAATGGTTCGACACCATAACTGTACCACATATGGTCATACACGGCTAACACGATTGGGCTGAAGGTCGTTCAAAGTCATGCTCCGGCCTACGCGATGAATGCTTTCTTAGCGTAGGGAAGCTTTTCGCTTCAAAAGGCTTTTGGCGTATTTGACCGTGAAGATGCACTCTTGTCCACTTAATAATCAGCGTCAGCGAACAGCTCTTTTTGGCAGTAGATATAATCGACTGCATTTCGTCGGATTGATTTTTACATGACAGCTTTTAAGAGCACGTTTACAGGTTCTGGGGCGCCTTTGGCGTCCACGGCGTAGCGCCGCTCCACGTTGGTTGATTAGCATGCAGTGGCGTCACGCATTACGTCGCTACAAAACGTCCCGCAACTGGTACGAACATATCGACGTCACTAGCTGCAGCAGAGGGTCGTCACTTGCGCTCTACCAGAAAAGACAATAACGAATAAGCCATATTGTCCTTAAGACCATAAATAGCTATTCCTGAATCCGACTTTACACAGTAGCAACTGCTGCGAGCAACGTCTCGCGATCAGTCATTAATTTAAGTGTCACCTGCCACGGTGAGCAGTTTGCTCACAATCCGGTTGTTAGGTTGTGATGACGTAACAAGATCACGTCGCCGATGTAGCTCACTTCCCACATAGCTAGCCCACACCTAGGTTGCTTCTCTGGGCATTTTCTTCTTTTTTTTCGGGGGGGGGGGGGGGGGGGGGGGGTCCGCTTACGGTCAACGACGCCGGCTTTCCTGCGCCACGGGCTCCTAACGCTGTCGCTTTAATATCAGTCCCGTTTTGTTCTTAGCGATCCATTTCTGATTTTTTTTTTATTCTACTGCAGCATGCTATTTTCACGCCGGAATAATAAAGTCAAGACCAAATGCTGGGCTGTGTGGTTCCACATGCTTCCCTGCACCACAGCGCACAGAAAATGAACCCGTGTAAACGCCTCTTCAGCACAAAGAATTCAGTACGGTCTCGGAGGTAGGCTTCTTTGCATTTCATTCTCCATCAACAGAAGCCACTGCGAAGCCGATATCCAAAATCAGCCCGCCATCTCCACTGCGCCAGCACTCATTGGGCCCTCGTGCTTTGGGCTCTCTAAGCAGTTCGCTGCCATGCACAAATCAGTATAGCTTTTGAAAGTCGTGCCTGCAAATGAAAAACGGAAGGATTTAAGCGAGAAAACCAGGAAGGACGCAAAATAGGTAATGCAAGGAAGGCAATTGGTTAAAGAATGTCAAAGTAACTAAGTGAGGTAAGGTAAGTAAGTCTTTCTAGATTAGTCTCATTGGAAACGTAAAAGCGATACGTACGCTACAATCGTTCCTAAAACCCATTAAACAGCCACTCTTCGACAAATCATAACGGTTTTTTTTTGTGCAAAAAAGGGCATTGTGTTAGCTGAACTTTGCAGTTTACGTATATTTGTGTAGCTGTAGCAGCCCAGTACATTTCAAACAGCTTTGTATGATCCTGGAAGTTATGCATTCCCATGATTATAAACACTCGCCTATGACAATGAAATTAATAAGCAAGAAAATAAGGCATAACGATAAATGATTTTGTATTTAGGCTGTGTGGTACAGTGAGTAACTAGGTAATTCCCTGTGGTTTTAATAGAAGAACTAATTAAGGAAGTCAGTATTTTTAAAATTAAGTAACATTAAGTAAGTAAAATTAAGTAGGTGGGCGCCGCTGGCAAAGTACAGGGTTAATAGGAGAGACATGGGAGAGGCCGTTGCACTGCAGTGGGCGTAGTCAGACTGATGATGATTATAATCTAGTGAGTGATTAGTTACCTAAGCAACGATATAAACTAGGCAAATTAGAAAGAAGGTACTCCTGTAAGTGAAAGAAAGCTAGCTAGGAACAAACTAACTAGTAAACGACCGACCCAATCAACGAGCGCATGAATTGCAGGCTGCGACTACTGCCATTTGCGCACCAGACGGGCGCGCAGCGCATTCTTATTTGGGACACACGTCCGTCCCGAGACCGCGGGGGTCATCGCTCGCTGAGCGCGACCGAGTTGAGCGGCCGTAACTCTCTCCACAACTCACGGTTCTAGACACCGCAGCCGGGCGCTGGACGGAGCAGCAAAGAAAAAAAAGTTTGGGGTCGGAACCGTGGAAATCGACCGGTGGTGCTGCGGCCTAATTGGGACAGCGGCGTCGTAACGGTGGCGTGTGCTCTGGGTGCGCGCGCTGCTCGCTCATGTCTGCCACGGCGCGCATCTCATTTATCGTGGAACAATGTGTGTGGGCGCTGGGAAGTTGCTGGCAGGAGCGACGACGAGGCCTGAATATGCACGCGCAGGTTCGTGGCCGGCAAGAAGAAAGTGTTCCGGGCTCTTATACGTGATAATCAAATATACGGCAGACGACATTCGCGAGACGCTTCCCAGAAGTGGGCGTGCGGGGGAGAGATTGGGTGTGTGGAGTGGAAGAGGTTGGTGGACGTATAAGTGTGTGTGTTCTTTTGTTGAGGCCCCTGCGCCCCTAAATAAAGGTGCTGTGTGAGGCAAGTGTTTTCGTGCTTGCTTAACAGTGTGACTAGACGTCTAGTTCTGGCAATGTCCACCTGCCGTAGAAACCTTCCTTTTGTATGCCATATGTCGGTGTTCTCTTCTTTTTCTGATGACACGTGTTTCGATTCGGACATCAAATAAAGAAGCTGAAAAGAAGAGGGTGTCAGTTTTGTGTATCTTCTTTTGCTCGATTAGATGGGTGCTTTTGAAAGAGGAAGTGACAGCGGCTTGAACATTGATTTTGTGAGGCAAGCAACAAGCAACAACATTGTATGTGCCATCGCTTTTGAGGCAACAACAACAATAACATTACGTGTGCAGTCGTCGCCCTTGTATCCGCTTTCCATGGGCCCGCGTGGAAGCCCCCAACCCTAAAAAAAAAGGGTGGTGCGACACGTGATCATCAGAGAAATCTCTCACGATCCAGTTTGGCTGCCTTTCAGAGAGTACGCCTAATCTTGTTCGGGTATTTCGCTCTCTATTAAGAAAAAAACGTCTATTTAATATTTCACTAGAAGTTATGAGACCTTTCAGAAGATTTTGATAGCCATGCATGTTAAATACCATGAATGAAATACTTTGACTTCACTGGCTTGGTTTGTGATCACAGGAAAAGACGATAAGCAAATAGTTTTTTTTTTACCAGCAAATTTGTCGAGCTCGTAATGAATGGCAAAGAATAACTCTTCTTTGTCCTGACGGTGGTACATGCGTGATTAGAAGTCTGAACTAGCCATTTCGCAAGACGTGGGTAGTTTGAGTCTTAGTTAGGATAATCAGTCGCTATGGTTTGGCTAATTAAATTTAACGAGCCGTGCTGACGCTGGTAATGACAGCAAGGGAGCGGCAGGATATAATCCCGTGGTTCATAGCGGGTGAAATTTATGCACCAGCATCGCACTCGCCAGGCTGTTCTCTACGGGTCCCTTGTGCAGCGTGCCTTTCAGGGCTGTTCTTTGTCACAAAAGAGGCGTAATGTATTGCCCTCATTACCATGGGCATGGAGCGTTGTATCCGGCTGTCCTGCTGAAATGAATAAACAATAAATGTTTCCTGGTTCTGGAGCAACAACCCGTAAGGACTCAGAGAGGCATAATGGGATAATGCTTGCGTGATGGCGAAAGCCTGCGTCTGCCATGAAATTATAGAGCAAGTATGTCAAATTATTGTCGCGCCTCGCGTGCGCTCTTTCATCGAGAACCGTGCAGCACAGTAAGAGCTAGAGGTGGCGGCGTGAGTTGCTTAGGAATGAACGCTCAACATCGTACGTAAAGATAAACGTGGTCTGTAAACGGGTAGCACCTTTCCTCTGGACGACTCGGCTGTCCAATGACGCCAGAAAGTAGTCGATGGCACTATGCCATCGGTGATCAAAAATCATTCCACTCTGAGCTGTTCTATTAATTGGACGCCACTTTAAATGGCAGTAACTACAGCGTCTGAGACGCTGTACATAAGAAACTGCCTCATTTGTTGCGGCATGAAGGCTTCGTGATAAATGTGCCCTCCGAGAGGCGAGAAATTTTGGCATCGTGCAGTGGAGATCGTACCGGGCTAGGGTGCCACTGATACTTCGCCGAACGTTGCACGCGAAATTGCTTCTGATAGAAAACGGAAAAAGTCGCCATCAAGGAAGAATCTTCTCTACTGACTTCTTGCGTTCAAAATGAGGATGTCTGACATGGCTGCTTTGAATCTGCTTTTTCCGATGTGTCCCAATACTTGACTCTAAATTGCTTTGTAAAAAAAGTATGTTCAGCTCCCATTTGCGCTATTTAATGTAGCGTCATTATTGTCCACTCGCACTGCACAATTTCCGACGTCGTACCACCAAGAGCGATAGGAGAAGAACACTGGAGCGCGTGGCAGACAGCCTCAAACCCTCCTTTTGGCGTTGAACTGCGGGCGCTTTTCGCAGCATTGTGGAAAGGGTTCTACTGCGTTGCAGCTGCTTCTGAGAAATAGAATAACGCACCTCTATTTCCCATCTATTCTTGAAAGCGGCCGCCAGGTATCGCTACTAGTAGGATTCGAGGCTATCGGGCACGCGCCACAGTGTTCCTGCTCACATTGCTCGTGGTAGTACATACGAACCGCGGTGACTCGCTAGGCCTACTCTTCGCGGAAGAGCGTCACTAAAATTCACTGTTCACCGCTCGTGAGCGTCGTAACGTGTGAACGTATGAAATGTAGTAGCTCGTTTCGCTCATTTGTAATGCAGGTAAGAGCAACTGGTCCGTCGTCTCACTGGCATGAATGTATTGCTCGGCCTCCGATGCTAGTACGTAAGCGACGGCATATCGGCCGATAAGCCCACCGACGCAGCGCTTGGTTGGTGTAGCGCGTCGCTGTTTCTATTACGTCACGTTACTGTGCTATGACGTCATTAATATTCACTGATATCGTTCCGAAGCTCCTCCGTCGTTAACTATCACGCGAGCCATGTGTCTCGACTGTAAATTCTAAATTGGTTTTCGAAGAAATGAAATGGCGCAGTATCTCACATATCTCGGTGGACACCCGAACCGTGCCGTAAGGGAAGGGATAAACGAAGGAGTGAAAGAAGAAAGGAAGAAAAAGGTGCCGCAGTGGAGGGCCCCAGAATATTTTCGACCTCTGGGGATCTTTAATTTGCATTGACATCGCAGAGCACTCGGGCGCCTTAGCGTTCCGCCTCCATCGAAACGCGACCGCCACGGTCGAGTTCTAACCTGTCTCGATTACGAGTAAGAGCAATTAGGGACTATTTGTTGCCAAATTAAAGTATGTATAAAGAATCTTTTACGTACAATATTAGGTCGTGGGTGACCTTACGTACAGAGGAAGCCCATAACAAGCATTTTATAGCCGAAAAATTGGTCTCTAAACACATTTAATACGGCAATCGCGAGATTGTTGTGGAAATTGAAAGCGTCGCAAATGCAACCATGCCTCGAAATGCTGCAGCTGGTCGCCGGTCACTACGGTACTGAATGCCGCCAGTGCAGGCAGATAGGAGACATGCGTGCAACTTAGGTGCGCGCAAGAAGAGGGGAGGGAGCAGTTGCTTTTGCTAGTTCTTCGCTCTTAAATCTCCAAAAGCTAGAGAACACAACAGAAAATGGCCGGCGAAAAAATTCGGTAAATGAGAGTGGCCTGTTCCGTTCACTTTACCCCGTGCCGAAGCAGTGGAGGCATAGCTATCCCCAAGCGTCAACCAGAAAGAATGCAACCAATGAATGAATGAATGAATGAATGAATGAATGAATGAATGAATGAATGAATGAATGAATGAATGAATGAATGAATATAATGAATGAATGAATGAATGAATGAACCACTAATTCAATCAATCGATCTATCAAGCTCTCAACAGAATAATTGGTTAATAATTGTTTGTCAAATTGCCGCGAATCTTTGCAGAGTTTCCTTGTATATTCTGCAAAGCTGCCGGCATGCCGCTTTATCGCTTTGTTTGCGATGCAAGGCGCGACCAGATTTATCTCGATTGATCGCATCCAGGCAGAGCTTCTACTATAATTTTGCTGTTTTGGAAGCCGCCCGTGTCAGATTTGAAGGTCACCATCGTATTAAGGACAATTAACCTAGCCTGGATATCGATTCTCATCTAAATACAATGTCAAATTTCACGGATGGGGTGGACAAAACTTAGGACTTGTCCTGGTAAAATTTCGATGTCACTTACCATCGTATTAAGCACATTCAAATTAGCCTAAATATCGATTTTGGTCTAAATTTGAGAAGGTCAAATTTCGAGGATGGGCCAATTATTAGGGGTGGGGTGGTCTGATGTTGGTAATGACAAGGGCAAATTTGGGGAAACCATCGCATCGACAATAGTGAAATTATGCCCCGGTATCTGCCTAAAGGGCTGTTTCTCTGAATTACTAAGTCCAAACGGCATTTAAGTTTAGATGAACACATAAATCACAGTGCAGGAGCACAGTGCCGGAGCTTTAGTTCCCGCACTGAATAGAGCAATCGCTTTAATAAAAACACCAAAAGCCTGCCACAGCGAGCAGCATTCGCTTGTATATCGAAGCTGCTTGCATACCGGAGCGACACGTTGCGATTGGTGGAACGGCATGATATTCATGAAACGCCATGATATTAATGGAAAGGCATGATATTCATGGGACGCCATGATATTAATGTGTCAAAGCTACCCTTACTGCTGTCAGCGAGTACGGCCAACTATCGGCGAACCTCCGGCACAAATCAGAACAGCAGCTTGGACTTGTTGGTCACAAATGTCACAAAATATTCCAGGCATGGTAATTGATACAAAGAAGGTGTGACGGTCCTGCTGTTGTTACCGGAGTCACTGAGGAAGGGGCCCAAGGCCAGCGCGAGTGTCAACGCTCAAGAAAAATCAAAAGGGCTCCCACAACCAGCCTGACCAGCAAGACGTCAGGCCACTCCAGCTGGTCACGAGCCGCAGCTGCCAGGCCCCATTCAATTAACAGAGGCGGCCTGCACCCATTCGTCTTCTCATACAGGCAACTCTTGAACAAAATAAACACCCTGAACTCCCACAATGAATTCTGGACACTTGACGTTGTGATCACAGAGCCATTATTTCTGCCTTGAATTAGTATTGGCAGGCTTTACACATCGCTTTTTCTATGCTGCGTGTTTGAAGGTCAGGGTTCGTTGCAGAGATTTCGGATAAGCCTTTTTCCTGCAGTGGGACGCAGTCAGGTTGATGATTATGCTGACGTTTACCACGTGTTTGAATACACATGCACAATGGAATAACTCCAAACATTAATGTTTGTAGTTTGAGCTCTCACAACTTCTGTGCACGCTCTTCGTGAAGCTTGGTAAAAACAATTCACATGAACTCCCTGTATCCTAAATTTTCAGGGCATTCTGTCAGTTGCGCTCGCTTGAGAGTTTCCATGCAAATATGGGCAGTTTTCATATCTGCGCACACAGCTTCCTGTCTGGCCCAGTGAACTTACGTGCATCTTTGGCGTTTACTTAGCTTAACAGGAAGGAGGGCGCCCGCATGTTTACGAGTTTCTGAACGGGGCAAAAGTTACTTGTTCTAGCAGTTTGATCTCACTAAAACACTCAGCTTACCAGAAAGAGACTTAAACTGCCCTGAGTTAAAGAAAAAAATTGCAATGTCGAGCGACCGCCTTGACGAGAAAGGTAACGAGCCAGCTTAACTAAGAACTTGAATTTGCTGCACCGTCTGGAACTCAAACAACGACACATATGTAGCGTACCATAGTTATTTCATTTTGAAGCGAAAAGCGTCACTACTCTAGCTAAAGCAGTCTTCGGGTAGGTGGCACAGTGACCTTGAACGACCTTCAACCCAACCAAGGTTAGCCGTGTATGGCCATATGTGGTAAAGTTGTGATGTCGAACCCTTCATCCCTCATTTTGACCGATGACCTTTAGTTAACCTTTGATCTCCACAACATCCGATGGGGTGATGTGAAGCCACGTGATGACATCCAATGGGGGTGTCGTAAGACCATGTGATACCACGTCATAGACACGTGGTCGTGTGGGTATGCATAGAAGGGCTGTCGCGAACGTGCAGCAAGCGTGCCTGCTTTTTCGCTGAATTCCAGGTTTAGCAAAGTTAAGCCACTGCCATTTTTTTTAGTGAGAACGTGATTATAGTTAGTTGACGACTTTTTCAAGACTGCTTCCTTTAGATCTCTGCGCAAGAAACACCAAAAATTAGTCGCTTGATTGCAGCTTTCAAATTTATTTGTCCGTGTGTCAGCGTAATGAATCTGTAGTTAGGATGACCGCGTGTTTACGGTGTTCAGGAATTCAGGAATTGTTTATTGTGCTTTAGACATTACTAAAGTACTGTCTTGGGGCAGAGGCAAAAGGTGCATAACAGTGGTTGCCTGAATATGCCCTTGTCCCAACAGAAACTTGCAGTGCATGCAGGCAGCAGTACTGACACAGTAGAATGAGCGTATACGTTCAACAAGAACAAGATAGCAAAAAGAGTATTCTATACAATCACGTTTCATCGAAAGTATAAAGTTGATATGCATTGAACTATGGACATATTCTTTAGAGTTAACCGCAAAACTCAAGCTAACAAACATTGCATATAAAGCAAGATTTAGCAAGAAACAGAGAATCAGTGTTGTGTAATAGAGAGGAAAAAAAGGCAGAAACTTGCATGCAGCAGCAGCAGCAGCGGACTGTTCGAACCGCTGTGCTCTTAACTTTGTTTCGTCGAATTTGCAGGCCTCTCGGTGATAGTGTTCTACCGCTCCACAACGACGCTGCAGCTTCGCACAACCCGCGAACATATCAAGACTACCGGTGAGCACATTTACAGTGTAGGAAACAGCCGTAGCGTAGCGGGGGTGGTCATAATCTATCCCTTCAACAACCAAAACGATGTGAAAAAAATCCAGGTATTTTGTAGAACGTAGGCGAGATGTGAACGTGATTGCCATAATATTTACGCGAAAGGAATATGGATTGGTCTTCAAATCTGGTGCACCTGATCGTTCAGCAAGTGCTCAATTTGGCAGTACTTTCTACAACTACTTGTGTATGTTGACATGTGTTTCAGTATATTGTCGAAGTAGGGGTCGTAAAAACTGTCACTGCGCGTGAAGATCGATCCCCTACGAAAATATTTTCCAAACTACGAAGATTTGAACGAAATCACCTTAGACGGAAGTCCGTCTGCTTGGGTTCTTGAGATGTTTGAGAAAAAGCTGACGCCAATCAATTTCATAAACTTCTAACCAACGTTTCGGGACCAACTCGGTCCCTTCTTCAGGGGTGACTAAAGTGTGCCAGCAGCAGCGGGTTGCTGCAGTCCCTCTCCCTTTGTTAGCACGTGGCGCAGTCCACTAGCGTACGCGGAGGGGAGCCTTCCTGGAGTCGTATTCATCGCCGCCTTTGTGAGCCGGATGTGCCATGACTCCACACGTCGCCTCTTGAACAGGTTTGGCCCCACGGCCAAGACGCTCACCTCCTCGAAGGCTATCCGGTGGTCGGCCACCAAAGGGTGTTGCGTCGGCGCGCTCCCAGTGTTAGGCGAGGGGGTTGGATTCTGAATTCATTAGTCGGATGTCATGAAGGTTGTTTCAAGTTGATAGCCTTCTAGTGTCTAGGAACTTACTCCTACATATTTATGTCTCCCCAATTTCCCGTCCTTCTCCCCTTAACCTTTCTTTTACTAAGCCATTTAGGTGTCCGCTAAGAGCGGTAGAGTTATGGCGGGTTCATTTTTCCCCTAGAAAGTAAGATTTGCGAGTATTATAACTCTTAAAATAGAAAGTGTAGTCTTTCTAGTCAGTTAGTGGAACAAATAAACAGCAAACGCTGAAGATTATCAGAAGCTCTTATATCATCTCGAAGCACTTTGGAATGATTTTTCGCACGTCTCCGAATTCTCATTATGACGCAGTGCTATGGTTTTCTTCGCTAAGCACGTCAGTACAGCATCTAAAGCACGTGAGTTAGGAGATTATCCCGGCTCTCCATCTTCACTATGTGCGGTGCCTGCTTCATTTACTTTATTTGAAAAAGGTGTATCTTTGCAAAAACATGAGGTTTGACACGATTAGGATACCCTTAAAGAGTACCTTCAGTGTACAGGGAGAGGAGAGGGGGTCTGCACTGTAAAATATGAGGTTTAATCCGTTTTACGAAGGTGGTGCTGCTGTCGCCTCGCCCTGGGAAAAAGATCTGGCACCCTGCTCCGGGTCCCTGCCGTCTGTTGCGTCCTACTAACAACCAACCTGTCGCCAGTTCTAATCTTTTCTTCTTTCTCCAATGATAATAATAATAATAATTGATTTTTGGGGAAAGGAAATGGCGCAGTATCTGTCTCATATATCGTTGGACACCTGAACCGCGCCGTAAGGGAAGGGATAAAGGAGGGAGTGAAAGAAGAAAGGAAGAAGAGGTGCCGTAGTGGAGGGCTCCAGAATAATTTCTACCACCTGGGGATCTTTAACGTGCACTGACGTCGCACAGCACATGGGCGCCTTAGCGTTTTTCGTCCATAAAAACGCAGCCGCCGCGGTCGGGTTCGAACCCGGGAACTGCGGATCAGTAGTCGAGCGCCCTAACCACTGAGCCACCGCGGCGGGTTTTCTCCAATGCGGCGAACTTAAATCTGGGTCTTCGCAGACCATCTAATGAGAAGGGCCGAGTGGCCACGAAATCTGCAAGCGGCGAGCTCTCTCGAATGGACACATGCTCGTTGTGACGTCACGACGCAGGGTGACGAGGGCGGCGTTTGGGACGTGATAAGAGCGCTTGGAAGAGTACGTGCTCGTGATGACATCATGATCTAAGGCGCTGGTCATGTAGGTGGCCCTTGTCATGTGATGGACTTCAACAACGATGACGCCTACTCCGGATGCGCCTGGTATGATCTAGTAACAGCTTCGCTGCAAAAGTACTGGTTGCATTACTTTCTGTGGTGTACCGTCGACAAAAATTGAGGTTTGCATTGAGACCGGTAGAGAATCTCGCAAGATTAGCTAAGAAAACAATGCTCGAAAGGGCAGCTGCTATTAGGGAACGAACACAAATGTCAAAACAGAGAGATAAGGATGGGGGGGGGGAGGGGTCTCACAAGGGATGGTAAAGAAAGAATATATACCGAGACCCACAGTCCGTACATCTGCACCCATTATCAGTATGTGGCATGGTATGAAGGATGTCACGAAAAGGCTAGGTAAAAGGCAGTAGGAAAGCAAAAAAGGTATGAATCAGAGCCCTAGAAAAAGTTCAGAGCAAGAAAGGAAGCCTTGTGTGCGAACTCTCGTTCGTGCACGGAATCCGGATGGTTGTGAACGGAGCCGAATGCGGAAGCGGAAGTCGTCACACAATGCGGATACACCGGCAGCATTCAAAACGTCATCTGCTTGACGTGTAGAGGGCAAAACTTCGTTTTCCTTTCATGGCAAATTTTATTCATTCACTTTGAGTTTCCCAAAACACGCAGGCGAGGAACTCTAGACAACTCTTCCTTTTTCAGTACCACGAAACGAATACAAAACAAGACGTTCCCTCTGGCCGAGCAGCGAAAAATGGGCCGGTGATTTCTAGTACATGCAAGCTGCCTGTCACAACCCGTACCGTCTATACAAGTGGCCATTCATCACAGAGATGTGGAAAGCGTGCCAGAAGGCTTTCACTGACAGCAGCTGCAACAGTCGTGAAAGATTGTTAAAGGAGAAAAGACCCTATTACTGCTGTCTGTAGCTTAGCAGGAATGCTGAGATAAAAACTTGCAGAGGCAGAAGCACGTACACATACGTTTTCGTCTAATGCGTGACGTTAAGTGGTAGCCTTGTTCGCGTTCCAACCGACAGTCGTGGCGGACGTGCTAAAAAACACAAAACACGAAAGGTTGCCAATATTAGGTTCAACTATACAAAGCCATTGCCACTGACTCGTCGAAATGCTTCTTGATTTTTTAAACAGTTCTGCTGTTTAGACAAAAAGCCACCTGGGCTGGAGATTTCCATAAAATAAATACTAAAGCCGATTTAAAAGGTCCTCCAAGTGCCTTTACCACTTCGCGTTCGTGGTTTCTGGGCCGCTTTCAATGCGCTTTAAGCCCGTAAAAGCTTTAAGCTTTTAATATAACCCCTTACATATCCCACACGTCAAAAGCAAATAGTTAAGTCTTCTTTTGCACAGTGTTTGACGTTATTTTTGACGTCATTCGATTCTTTCTCTATTGCCATCGAAGTATAAATTATAGTTATTCAGAAACGAGTTGATGCTGGGCTCCGCATTCTAACGTTTTTTTTTTGTGTGTGTGTGTGTGTGTGTGTGTGTGTGTGTGTGTGTGTGTGTGTGTGTGTGTGTGTGTGTGTGTGTGTGTGTGTGTGTGTGTGTGTGTGTGTGTGTGCGCGCGTGTGTGTGCGTGTGCGTGTGCGTGGTGTGTGTGTGTGTGTGTGTGTGTGTGTGTGTGTGTGTGTGTGTGTGTGTGTGTGTGTGTGTGTGTGTGTGTGTGTGTGTGTGTGTGTGTGTGTGTGTGTGTGTGTGTGTGTGTGTGTCGTGCGTGCGTGCGTGCGTGTGTGTGTGTGTGTGTGTGTGTGTGTGTGTGTGTGTGTGTGTGTGTGCGTGTGTGCGTGCGTGCGTGCGTGCGTGTCCGTGCGTGCGGAGTGGTAGGCTTTTTGAACTAACATGACGAGAATTGAGTTGGGTTCATAATTATAGTCTGCTTCATCTGCTTTTTTTAATTCAGGCCATATGGCTTACATATGCAGAATAGCGAAACATGGTTTCGCTTGGGCGAGAGTGATGTCACCTGTCCTTTTCGAGCTTAAGTTCTCTTGCGCATTGTAAAAAAAAAATCCAAGCTCTGGAACACACCGCAGTGGTCTAAAGTGTGTGGCATTACCTACACTACTGCAAATAGCCAGGATCAAAATTCAATTCCATGTGGCTTCGTGAGACACAGCGAATTTGCTATAAAAAGACAGCGCGTACTCTCTTTACGCATATGAAAGAAGACGAGCTTGGTTTCATGTTACAGTCACATAAATATAACTGGAGAACATAACCTACAAAGCATACCACATTTCTTTATAAGAGCACATTTGCTAGTTTTCGCAAATTGAATTGTAACTCAACTCGGAATACAAAATGAGAAACGTTCACAAGGAATAATTTATACACGATCTGAGGAGCAATCTGAGGAGCGTACGTGTGGAGTTCTGAAATGGAGAGTTTTATTATAGTTCTGTATTATAAAAGTGTTTCAATGACACACAGGGGAACCATTCGCAAGCGGCAGCAGAAGACGATGAATTGGATGTTCCCAAAATTCTCAAATATGTAAAAGTGGCCCGTCATAAAGCTTAATTCTGTACTATGAAAGGAAAAATAGCGGCACCTAAAGGAACAGGGCGTCAGGGAGCACTAAGAGCGCAAGGGATGGGTTCAGTGAGCGAACATGTATTGAGTATTCTTGCTTATGGTTTATAGCAATAAACCATCAATCATGCATGATTCAGCCGCCGCGGTGGCTGAGTGGTTATGGCGCTCGGCTGCCGGCCCGAAATACGCGGGTTCGATCCCGGCGCGGCGGTCGAATTTCGATGGAGGCGAAATTCTAGAGGCCCGTGTACTGTGCGATGTCAGTGCACGTTAAAGAACCCCAGGTGGTCGAAATTTCCGGAGCCCTCCACTACGGCGTCTCTCGTAGCCTCAGTCGCTTTGGGACGTTAAACCCCATAAACCATAAACCAATCATCCATGATTCAGATTTTACCACTCCTAATTTGTAAAAAGCATCCTTACTACACTAGCCGATCTTAGCGCGCGCATGCATTTGTCCAGCTTTTTTGTTTCTGTAGCGTGAGCTACACCGGCCGAGGTTGAGCAGTTTCTCGTGGCTCCTGGACAGCCGTGCTGCGCATGCGTGAGGAGCAGTGACGTCACACGGCGCACAGCTGGCGCGTCGGAGCCGCCGCCGCCGCGTGCGCCTCGCCGGTCTGCGCATTCCAGAGGAGTGACGTCATAGCCGCGGCAGACGCACTGGCACCGGTGCGGGCCCAGCTGTGCGCCTTCATTGCACTGTAGCCAAGTCTGACGCTGCGCCGGAGCCGCTTGATAGCGCCCCTCATTTTGTGCGCATGCGCAGAGGTATCAGTGGGTGTATACATATAGCGGGGCGTTTGCCGGTGTGGTATAGCCATGGAGAAGGAGAGCGAAATTGCTGCTCAGCGGCTCAGCGTAGCTCACGCTACGTATCTCCTGGCATAGCCGAGCTAAGCCACTACGATTTTTTTTCTTCTCTGTTCAAACCGCGAACAGCTAGAAAAGCATCTATCGCAAACCTTGCACAAAAACTTCCAAATGAACACGAGGATTGACAGGACGTGAATTATCTTTGACAATTAAGTACTAAATCTTTTGCTTTGTGTTGTGGTAGCGGGAAGTCGACACAACGCATTACATATATGACTAACGTTCCAGACTATGTAGCCTATTTTATTCCGCTGTACTAAAGGGCAACCCTCGAGATCCAAAGAAGCAGATCTACAGAAAAGGAATACTTTTATAAAAGTTTGCTGCTTGCCAACCGGTAATAGACAGCAAGAAATTCGTACAGCACGCACGCAAAAAAAAATGCACTCTTCCGAAATGAAAGTCAAGTGTTCCTGCTGGGGCTACGCTTCAACAAAAAAGATGTTTATAAAATGCGCAATGTTTCGGCACGGGCGCGTGGTGCAGAGCCGCTCATGAAAAACAGCTCGATGAGAGAGGTGCTCTCAAGGCGTCAGACGATCCATCGATTCAAAGTGCGGACGCGTCTCCTGGTACCTATTGTTTGCAGGCTGCCGGAGCCCGTGTTTTAAATTCGAAAATAAAAATGAATAAAGTAAGAACCTTGCAGGCCTCCTAAAAATATCTCGGTTCAATACGCGCAGCATGAATAACAAATTTTCTTTTTCTTTCTGGGCTCTAAGCAAAAGAACTAATGAGATTAAAGAATAAAACATAGGATTGACAACAAGTTGATGCGCTGAAATATGACTCCTGCCTTACCGAGGTTCGATCTTACCTTTTCGACCACAAATTAGTCACTCAGCTCAACGTCTCCTGGTGACTCACAGATGGCTCACAGGTTCACGTGTGGAGTTAAGTTACCTGTGAACCGAAAACACGCACAAAACAACTTCTTTTGACTGCTAAGTTTTCACAACTGGACTTTTCACTGACAGACGTATGTGCCCTGCGTCGCCTGAGTTTTCCGAGTACAGTATAGGTGACTGTTGTTGTGTAGTTCGAATCGTGCTTGGAACTCTTCGTCCAGAACGCCTCTCAGAGCTTTAGATGCTTTAGCAACTATAGTCTTATGTAGTTGGTCCTGTGTAACTTAGAAGCTAGGAAGCATCAATATATACCGATTTGAGATACCGCCTCCGAATTCTATAACAAATCACATCATACCGAGAATGGCGACCTGTAATGTGCAACACGAAATTGATGAAACGAGGTAGCAACCATATTTCGATATCGTATAGAAGATGCAATATATTTATAAATATGAAAGTAGAACGGCCGAAAACCGCTGAACAAAGAATAATCACAAGTCTTATTGTAAAAATGTTGGCTAACTGCCTGAGACTCCTTTTCAACCCTTGTTTAGTTTGTTTTGTGCTATCAAGGACCCCGTCTTCCTGCACTCATCATCATCATCATCAGCCTGACTACATCCACTGCAGGGCAAAGCCACCTCCCGAGTCTCTTCAATTAATCCTCTCATTCGCCAGCTGCGGCCACCTTATGCCTGCAAACTTCCTAAATTCATCCGCCCGTGTAACCTTCTGCCGCCCCCTGCTACGCTTGCCTTCTCTTGGAATCCACTCCGTTACCCTTAAGGACCAGCGGTTATCTTGCCTTCGCATTACATGCCCTGCCCAAGCCCATTTCTTTCTCTTGGTTTCGACTAGGATGTCATTAACCCGCATTTGTTCTCTAACCCACTCAGCCCGCTTCCGGTCTCTTAACGTTACACCTATCATTTTTCTTTCCATTACTCGCTGCGTTGTCCTCAACTTAAGCTGAACCCTTTCCGTTAGCCTTCACGTTTTTGCCCCATAGGTGAGTACCGGTGAGTTACAGCTGTTGTACACTTTTCTCTTGAGGGAGATTGGTAAACTGCCACTCATGATCTGCGAGAGTTTGCCATATGCGCTCCATCGCATTCTTATCTTTCTAGTTATTTCTCTCTCACGGTCCGGATCAGCAGTCACTACCTGCCCTAAGTAGACGTATTCTTTTACCACTTTCAGCACCTCGCTGACAATTCTGAACGGCTGTTTCCTCGCTAGACTGTTGAATATTACTTTTTTTCTGCGTGTTAAATTTTATACCCACCGTTCTGCTCTGCCTGTCTAATTCATTGGTCATGATTTGCAGTTCAAATCCTGAGTGACTCAGCAAGGCAATGTCATCAGCGAATCGCAGATTATTTAGGTATTCTCCAGTAACTCTTAAGCTGAAGTGTTCCCAATTCAGGCCTCGGAACACGTCTGGCACTCTCTCTACCCTAAATCACATTAATTTTGAGCCACTAATATTGCGCAACTTTCGAAATAGCAGTGCATAATCCTAGGCCGTAACTTACGCGGTATCCGCCTTAGTTATTCTACGTGCTTTGTAGTGTTCCAGTTGCAGAGTCTTCATAACCAGTTCAATTTTGCGTGAAAAAATAATGTAGGTTGTCCTCAGTTGGTATACAAAATCTTGCTGGTTATTTTACGGCACATTAGACGATACTGAAAAAAAAATGCTGCACAGTTGGCACTTTTGTGTAGTCCGGAGAGCGGAAAGATTTAACAGTTAAATACTTATAACAAGCGGGCTGAAAAGTGGAAGTTACGGTAAATTCCGTAGGTTATCTCTTGCTGATTATCGAGTGTGGTGTTCTTGCCTACGTTTGGCCCCCTGGCGACTCCCTTGGCACTATAGTAAGCGGAAGGGACCTGCACCGCACTCCACTTTGAAATGCACACTTCCAATATGTTTACTTTTTATTTTGCCTTAGAGGAAAGCTTCTCCTACATCTTCTATAGAAAAACAAGGGAATGAGGTGTGGTATGTTCGATTTAGGCGCTCGCCGTCTCTTCTCTGTTCAGCTTATGTCCCTTCCGATGGTTGCCGCTTATAAAAAACAAGCGAACTCTGTGATGAATCCCTTCCTAGAAAATGGAATTGTCGTTGCAAACGAATTAAGAGCTAGTGAGCCAAAAATAAAATTTAGGCTGCATACGCATCTTCGCTGACGAAGTAGACGTCCTCAAAGACTCGGAAGCATCAAAAGTTGATGACGATGGAAAGTGAACGTTCTACGAGCGAAAGGAGGTCAAATGGAAGACAAGCTCTGTTTTGTGACCTTATGAAAGCCCCTTTACTAGTACGCTGTCGTTTTTAAGTCCCATCTATGACGTGAAGACTCAAGACGTACAAGGAAGTGCTCGCTTTGCGGGCACGCCGCGAAGAGCGCCTAAGCGTGGTGATGGCAGGGCTTCGGCCCTCCTTTAGTGTTCGTCAACCTTATCCGCGAGAAGTGGGGCACTCGAAGCCACTTCCTGTTCCGGTTCTTTGTCTTGACGAGCTTTCCGGAAGTGAGAGAAAGTGAAGTGCTTCCTGTGAAAGGAAAAAAGAACTCGTCAACTCAACAAGAAGTGGATTGTTAGGCTGAACAAGATCAGATCGCCGTAAGTATAGAGCGAGGACAAAATCAAATAACTGTAGTAGGCTGCGGATAAATCCTGCTTATCGTCACATTGAGATAACACCGCGACAAGGGGATGAGCTGATGATAACACAGGGAAAGAAAAATAGAACATGGTGATAAGCAGATGAAATGCCTGGATAATAGTTTGGAGTGACGGTGCTAGCCGAGCAACTATGATGAGTGGACATTTACGGTGTGAGATTCTTGAAGAGTTCTGATAAAGAACTTTTCATAGAAGTAGAACAATGTGGAGAAAGGGAGCTTTGATGTCGATGTGACTGGAACAGTCTCTCACGAAATAAACACATTCAAGCACGCATATTAACAGAAAGAAAAGCCGCAATGCGTCGTTTGCGGCGTTTATGTACAAAATAATAGGGCAACCCAGAAAGAACCAAGGGCTCCACTCGGGAAAAGCAGTCAGGCGTGTAATATAAAGTGGGGTGATGGATTACCGAACAGAGAACAAAGTTCGGGCGAGCACACACGTCAATGTCACTGCTAGCCTCCGCTATAAAAAAAAGGAGGGGGGGGGGGGTATGAATGTACGAACCCGTATACGGCAAACCGACATATCCTTGAGATAAAAGCGTAAAAGGCTAGACAAAGGAGGAGAAAGGGGAAGAAGGTGGACAGTTCTGCCATAGACAATGATGATGATGGACGTGGGGCTTAGTTTCTCTGGCGTGAACGAATCGGGTCGGGAGAACGACGCGGGAAGAAGGGGAACGCGTGGAAGGCTGTGGTGCGGGGTCAAGAACGAAGGAGGTCGCTGGTTCCAGAAGAGGGAATTTGGGTCAACAGGCCGGGTTGCGGGCGCTGGTAATAACGATAAAAAGAGAGGAAAACCAGAACGCGACAGTCTTCATTTTTATATACGCATCCAGATTGCATGGAGGGTGTGAAGATAAAGGAAAAAATCAGGTGCAAAGACTAAGAACACATAAAAAGGCTGTGCAGAGGCTTAGAAGCAGCTATCGAAAATTTTTAAGTGGGCTCGTGACCCAGAAAACTCTAAATATTCACGCTCGGGTACTGCTGCCAAAACTCAGTCGCTCCCCTTTATTAATAGTAATTTTTCAGGCAGTTTCTACCCTCTAGTATATAACCTGTAGGCTCCACGGAGCAAAAAGCCCAGTACACGCTCTACCACCGACGTTACTGATTGCTGCACTCGCAAGTTGCATACCATGGGAACTTGTGGACATTCGGGATGGTGCCTCCATGTGCAAAAAACAATTCCTACACAGACGTATTCAAGGTAATCACGTAAACGTGTGCACATGCCTACAAATACGTGCGCACAGTCACTACGGTAGAACAACAGCCAGCTCAACCTAACTTACTCTCAGAGCAGAATGATGATTTGAGAGATGAGTTGAGAGAATCGAGATGCAAAAAAAAAGCAGGCTTAAATCGGCACAAATCGACGAGTTATACCCAAACGAGGAGCTGGCTTGCGTGACTGCGGTGATGGTGAATTAGAAGAATGCCTAGCGTGCGTGCGGAGGTTTGTCTTTTAGAGAGAAAGCAAAAACTTTACGATGGCTGCATGCGAGGAGACGAGCGGACGGTGCCCGGATGGCGGTTTTTAAGTTCGCCACAACATGCGTGCTTTGAAAGCAGTTGCGTGCTATCGAATATGACTCCATGCGAAGAGCTGCGGGAGACGAGCGCGCCTGGAAGAGCTCGAAGGTGTTCGGAATCGATCGGGCTGCTGCTTCACGAGGAAGTAAACATGGAGTCATTCTCCGAATCCTCGGTACGAAGGCGTTGTAGAAAAAAAAATTAGAAGTATTAGGCAAGGCATATGACTGCAGTAAAAAAAAAGGCTACAATGTTCACGCCACGAACGTTGCGATCAATGCGCGTCGCGTTCTTGTCACGAACGACGCCGTGACGTCACACCATATTCTTGGCGGACTGGCAATTCAGGAATTTTGCGTAGGCGCGCAAAGCTTGGCGCGAACTTCACAATTTTTTTTTACTGGCTGCTGAGGTACCAGTCTCTCGCTGCAGCAACTGAAAGCGTTGCTTTTGTTAAAATCGACCACTATGAATACCTTATGGCGACAGCTATAGGCCAAACACGTGTTCGTCCATTCCTAATGCGAACAAATGTCGAAAGAGTGATTCTTTGTAAATTAAGCAACAAACGATGTAAGGCCAGCGGTAAAAATTTAGAAAAACTATTTATTCTCCAGTAAGAACCTACGGACACCTAAAAAATTGTCCAATTTGGACACCAGTTTTAAGCGTGCGTGATATCTCTATCTTTTGCACTCGATCTCTATACTTTTCACGGACTTCAATCAAGCCTCTAGATTAGAGGGTGGAGAAATTGTTCTCTGGAGCTTCCTTTTTAATTCCCGACCAACAGTTACCGGCAAACAGAAAAAGAGGAGGGACCTTGAGGCGATTGTGCAAATTGTCTTAGCCCGTAGATAGCATTGAGCAACTCACAGCATCTTGATGAATGAGGAAAGAGAATGCCGCACGCAGCCACGAGGGCAATCCTTACTATCGCACTCGCCACGTCGTTATCAAATGCACGAAAAACGCAGCTAATTTATCGTGTAGCACGGACTTTGGTACCGCCAAAAGTCTTGTTCCCTTGTGAGCTTCTGATGTACTTTTCAAAAGCGAAACTCGCGGCTGACGCAATCGCAAGTGCTATCCGCTGTGCTACATAATGTTTTAAAGCACCACACTAATCCGGTGCTTAAAATAAACCCACATAAATATCAAGACAGGGTAATTGGGAAACAATCAGCCGATTCATTCGTGCAGCTCCTATAAGAGCCGCACTCAACGGGATTGCAATGTGATACAAAGTAACCTTTCGTAAGAGTGTGAAGTATCGGGTGTTTAAGAAAAGTGCTTGCGACTTTAAAGAGGCAGAGAGATTAAAAAGGCGTTGGTGTAATTTCCTCTCGGCTTTCACTAAAGAAGCAATGACAACAAAATAACGGCGTTCAGGTTGACTGGCACGAATCGCCTTATATCGGGCTGTAGCGTGCGCGTGTCGATTAAAAAAAAAAGACGCAGCATTTTAGACATGGGCAATTACGTTCTCCTGAGAGGATTTATAAATTTGTTTTCCGACAAGAACGCGGCTTCGCAGCCAAGACCAGTTTGGAAACTCGGTCAGTTTTTGGGGCACGTCAAAGTGAACAGAATATAAATAAATAAATAATTGCTTTTTTGGGCAAAGAAAATTGCGCACTATCTGTCTCATATATCGTTGGACTCCTGAACCGCGCCGTAAGGGAAGGAATAATGGAGGGAGTGAAAGAAGAAAGGGAGGAGATGCCGTAGTGGAGGGCTCCGGAATAATTTCGACCACTTGGGGATCTTTAACGTGCACTGAAATCGCACAGCAGACGGGCGCCTTAGCGTTTTGCCTCCATAAAAACGCATCCGCTGCGGTCGGGTTCGAACCCGGGAACTGCGGATCAGTAGCCGAGCGCCCTAACCATTGAGCCACCACGTGAGATCCTGAACTTTTCTCTACCTAATGCGTCATCTTGAGCCACTCCTGCAAAAACTTCGTTAACCGGCCTATTTTTTTTACGTATAGTGTAATCTGTTATGGCAATTTTCTGTTCCCTGCAGCTTTTGAAAGGTTTGGATTATGCAGTCTTGATAGAGTTTTCTTACTGAGCAAAAACAAATTGTATTTTTACATCCTGCGAGTGATCAAAAAAAGCTTGACACTTTGATCGTTTAAACACGAAACCTACTTCTGACACCTATTTGATTTAAATGAGTTTAAATGCCGATCTATGTCTTTGTATTGCCTGACTTTGCATTGCCTCAAACGCGAACACTATACTGACAGGAATAAGAAGAAACAGCAGTGCCATCCTTTCCTCCGTTCTATTGTTGTTATCGCGTGAGCTTCCGATAGGCTCGCCCGGGAAATTGTAGAGGCCCTTAAAATTAGCACCACGGAAGGCTGCGTGAGTAAGGCTTCGGTGATCCTTCTCAAAAAAGAATTCGCCTTTCTCCGCAATGGTTAGCTTGCTTTTGTTGTTCAAATCCGATTAGTTCTGATAAGATTCTGCATGTGCCTATCCTTGGTGCAATTTTTACTGTATCTACGTGCGTGCTCTTTTCTTCCCACACGTGATGTTCTGGATATTGAACGCTTGCGCATTTCTGCTTCTTAAGGCGGTGTATCATTTCTGAAAATGCTGTTGTAAGTTTGCGCTCGTGCGTGTGTGCGTGTTTCTCCCTCCCGTCCTGCGCTATTCTGCGCAAAGATTGTAAAATATGTCGCTACACCAACTGGCCCAACGTTTAAATGCGCTAAGTGTTATGGAACTGGCTGCGGTGTTTGTCTCAAATATACCATTGTCAAGGTGTATTTTATACAAAAACAAGATTAAACAAGAATTGAAGCTTCTTTTAGAGAATCAGTCTACGGCTGTCCTACGCACCAGCAAATTTAGCACCCCAGGAGCTCTCTACTTATGTATGTTGAAAGGAGCGCTGGTGATAGCGGAGTTACTGATTAGATTTTTTTTGCATCTTTATCCCGTGCCCATTTCCCGAAACGTCTCTATCCTCTGTAACCCGACCGCGGCGGCTGCGTTTTTATGGAGGAAAAACGCTAAGGCGCCCGTGTGCTGTGCGATGTCAGTGCACGTTAACGATCCCCAGGTGGTCGAAATTATTCCGGAGCCCTCCACTATGGCACCTCTCTCTTCTTTTCTTCTTTCACTCCCTCTTTTACCCTTCCCTTACGCCGCGGTTCAGGTGTCCAACGATATATGAGACAGATACTGCGCCATTTCCTTTCTCTCAAAAACCAATTATTATTATCCTCTGCCAACAAAATTCCGAGAGTGCCTGTAAAGCGTACTCTGCCACACAAAGACCATGTGTGAGAAGAAGCCAATTTAAAGTGTGAAAAATAAATACTGCGGGTTTCAAGTAAGAAAAGTCACAAACCTCTAAGGGTTGATCATTACGATGCCAAGATTTTTAAAATTACTCATTGACGCTTTCTTTTGAACAGCGATCAGTAAGCAACAGGAATGGAAAGACTACACATAAAACTACAAAACGACTCCTTTGCTGCACCCCCCTTTTGAACGGAAGATAAAATGTTCTCAGCAAAGACGTTACTCGTACTGTCAAGTTACAGCAAGCGCACATCCGAGCCATTTATCTCGCTGCCGCATGGACCCTCTAATCGGGTGCTGAATACGATCGGTGCTGTACAGCATTTAAATTTGACAACATATCGCACAACAGAAGAGTAAACAGCCACGGTTTCCAGCCGTCGTGTTTTCTGGCTGTCTGCTTTCCTTTTGTATTCTGTTTTTGCAGGTAACCATACTTCTTGATTGGCATGCCGAATCTGCTCACTGTGTTTTACATTCCCAAAATATCTAATCTGCAAAGCCAAAAGTCTTAAAAATTATCGATGGGGTTTTTATTACGATAACGAGTCAGATATACCACGGTATATTTATCTCCTGCCGTACGAGATTGTTTTTCTGGGACATTTCCAAGTGCACGTGTTCACAATCTGCATATTATGCGACCTGTGTAGGCAAGCATGTGAAATACTGCCGAGAACAGGAACCCATGTTCCTGATCTAACTCACTGTTCTGTCGCATATACTGGCATTGCTTTTCATGAAATGTGACGTGGACGCTACGTCGAAATTTCTGCTGTTTGCGTAATTGTGTAACCAGCGAAACAGACGCAGGACAAAAACAAGGAGGCACACACACAACACCGCTGTACTTACAACTGATTTATTGCGAGGATTTCAGCCACATTTATACATACATCCTGCGCAAGCGCACACTTTGGAAAAGGTGAGGGAAAACTTTACGAAGATAAGAACTGAAACTCATTTTCAGTGATTATGATTGAAGAGTACCTTACGCATATCTGCTTATTTTCCGGATTAAGAACGCTTCCAGCAGCTGGCGCTCACGTCTTGATTTCCTCGAAACGATAATACTGACCAGGTGGAACCGTGGGGAACAGTGGCAGTCCTTGACATGCAAGGCTAAATTGCCTCCCGTGCCCGAGCCCAAAGTTGTTCGGTGCTGCCTTAAACGTTCATTTAGGCACGCTCCAGTTTGCCCAATAGATATTTTGCCGCAGGACAATGGGATGGAGTAAACCACCTCCACTTCGCACGTGGTGAAGTTCGTCTGATGCTTAGGGATGCAAGCGGCAGTCTGCTGCTGGCCACCAGAGATTTGGGCGCACAAACCGGAGAGCTTTCGCAGGGCAGAAAACGCGAAAGTGACACCAAAATTTTGAGCCACTTTTTTCAGCCCATGTGACGTCTTGTGAAAGCAGGGGACCACTTCGATCTTACTCTTATCATATTCCACTGGAGCACGCGGGCTTTTCGGAACACTTTTTCATTTTTTTCCCCAAGGATTCACACACCGCCACCAAAACCGATGGGGGATACCCCGAGGTCTTCAAGCGGTCAACCTTCTGCGCCAGAATTTATTGCATCGTATGTGGGCAGCTTTTCTTTAAAGCATTTAAAAAGCACAAGTTCGCGATGCTTCGCTTTACCCACTTCGAATGTGCTGATTCGAATGGCAAAAGCGCCTTTTTAGACCTAGGTGCATGCTGCCAACAAAGGTGTCGGTCAGGTAAAAAAGTCAATTCTAAATCTAGGAACATCATGGTCTTGTCAATCGGGGCATCTTTGGTAAAAACCAAGTTCTTAGAAAAGGTGCTGAAAACGTTTAAAACGTCGTCCTCCCAAGGGTGAGCTGGTCAGTTTCTGTTAAATTTAAAATGACCAAAATGTCATCGACACATATAATTTTCTCTCAACTTCTCAAAGTGTTCGCTTGCGCAGGAAGCATGCATAAATGTGGCTGAAGTTCCTCGCAATAAAGCAGTTGTAAGTCCAATGCTATTGTGTGTGCCTCTTTGTTCTTATCCTGTGTCTGTTTCGCTGGTTCCGCCATTGCGCATTATGAACCAACTAGCCCCACAATTTACTCTAATGAACTATTATTTTGTTGTTTGCAAGCCCAGAACGAAGTGCGCTGAGGTTTCAGTAAGACTGCAGACTTCTGTCCCGAATTAATACACCTTACTGCTCTCTGTCTGGGTTACTTTGAAGTAATCAACGAAGAAACCAGCCTAAAAGCGTTGTACGTCAAGTAAGCAGTAAGACTAAAGTATAGCCGTATCATTAAAGCTGAAGCAGAGCTAATAAAAGCAAGAAACAACGCCAAATGCGGATCAAGGTCTTTTAACTGTGCAGTCCCCTGCCTCTCTCTGTGCCCAAAATATGGAAGCTTCTCTTCATATGATTTGCAGTGTCAGTCATATGCTGTTCTTGCTCCAATGTCGAGTTTATGAAAAGCACAATTTAGTTCTCCTCTGTGGGAGTTACTTGTGGTTAAAGATCGCATCATAGCTTGTGCTTTCCAAACGTTATTAGGCAAACTGGCTTTGCTCCTGTGCCTTACACTGCAACTTGAGCACCAGCACTAAGGCGCACTTCGGGATTCAGGTGCAAACCTTATGATCCGAGAGCTTTCGAACAGCAGTATACTTCAGAAGCCGGTATTATTCAGCACTAAATGTTGGCGTGAGGAAAAAAAAATTATTTTTAAATAACTCGCTTTAACATACATCTGAAAAAAAGAAAGGCGGATGCCTATATGTGCCATCACCAACATTTTTTTCTGCTGCTTAGTGCTCCGGGCGGTCACTGTTGCTGAGACTTGTTTTTATCTTTAGCCAAGAGGTTCTGTTTCTGCAATTTACTAAAATATGCAATGGAATCTGAGTTAACACGTTAATGGAATCTGAGGAAATAATACTGAGGTAACAGTATCTCACTTTCTCACTCACTCACTCACTCTCTCACTCACTCACTCGGTCCTACTCTCATTCACTCACTCAATAATAAAAAATCGGGAGAAGTTGAGAGGAGCGCTCATAGAGGCGAGAAGCACAAAAGAAGCAACGATCACACATGAATGATGACGCAGCCAATCTTTTAAATGTGTACGAGACGAAAAGAAAGTAAGCGTTTGAGGACAGCTGCACTTTGGTAAAAAGCTTTCTTCTTAATGCGGGTGACCAGCCGGATCAGTACAAGGGCTCGTCAGCGTAATGTTTCGAGCCTGCTTGCACCTACTGGGTCAGACACGCACCGCTATAACCACTGCTCGGGCCGAAGAAAAATGATCTTATCGTTCTCAGGCCGGAAACGAAGCTGTACAACAATTTTAAAATCAAATAAAAGAAAAAATGACACACCCGTTACGTCTCTGACTCTTCGCCTTTTGGGTAATGGGGAAAACGTAAACCTAAAGTTATTTATTTACTCGCCTCAAATTCAATGTTTAGTTTTTAGTAAACTGTACGTACACTTCGAACAAGAAAAGGGCACGCCTTGTAAGGATGCTTGAACCAATCTTAAATGAAAAGTGAAGTAAAACATCCGCGCCATTCTTTCTATGTGCGCGACAAAACACGCACGCTATTGTCGCAAAGTCACTTCGCGCGTTGGACAAATGGAGGCGCCTCGAAGCAAGCTCCTGTAAAGGATACAGTGCTGTAAACGCGGCTGACAGCTCAAGCAGAAGCTAACAATGGCGTGGCTCCGTGCCACAACAGGAAACTGCTTCCAAGCAGTTGAGCTTGCCCGAAAAAAAAAAATGATTTCGGGTATAAAAGCACAACATCGCGACGCACGTGTATCCCATTTTGTAGAAGACGGGCGTTTTATTATACCATTTTTCTTTTTGTGCATCGCGACATTCTCTCATGGCGTGAGAGTTTCTCCGTAAATCACCGAGACAGCTGTTTGAAGAAAGGCGAGGTGCGATTTGTCAACCGTTACTCCCTCCATACACTCCCTTCCTGAATCCTTTTTTTCCTCCTTCTTACTGGAATAACAAACTGAAGGAACGTGCGGTTGGTGCCTCGCAAGGCAATATGAGACAGCGCTTTTCTTTATTGCTGTCGAGTTCCAACGGCCAGTCAGCGATTTTATTGTTTTTTTATCGCGTTTGTATACAGGCCAGGTGGAAATAAGGCAAACATGTTAACCGCCCAACTTGTCCCATACGTACACACAAACAAATACGTACACCTTTTCATTTACAGAGTAAAGAATGCTTGAAAACTTTTTTGCTCTATAGCCTGCGGTAGTTGCCGCCAATAGCCATACACACTTGGCAGCACAAAAAAAAATGTAGAAACACCAGATTACACACTAAATTTACACGTGAAATGCAAATATTCAAATAGCATAAAACACATGTAACTCCATATTACAACAAGAACCAATATTTTCACGCAACAGTAAGGGTTTTGGGGTCTTTTTAGTTACGCTTATGTTTCTTTTTTTCAGTTTATTTGTTTTATTCTGATTTGCAGAAACCGGTGCAAGGACAAAAGGAAAGAAGCCTGACAAAGGCCTCTGCTTCGTATGCAGTCAGCAGACAGGCGTCAGAAAGATACAATAAATTTCCTTTTCAGGGGACAAAAAAGCAGCACTGAAAGGCAATAAATGCTAGCAAAAAGTAGCAAAACTAAAAAGATGGCAAAATTAAAGTAAACCGAGAATAGCTCTGAGTAAAGCAGAAATTTGGGCAAGTTGGTACGTATCCATTTTGAAACAGCGCAACAAAGACGGGACGTGGAAACTGAGGTGTAAAGACAAACATGCGCTGTACTAACAACTGGGTTTATTGAAAAAAACACACAAAATATATACAGAGTTAGGAAAGATTAATCGCCACCATAGTCAACTCATGCCACATGTGACGCCAGATATTCAATCTCCCCTTCGGAAAGGGCGACCGATGGGCAACTAATGCACGTTGCGCCTTTCTCACGTATAAGAAAAGCTTCAAAAACTTCTCGCGTCATCTTATCACAATGGCGAAACACGTTATTGATGTTCTTATAGTCGGGGGTACATTTGCATTTCTTGCAACGGAATGCACCTTTAGTGAGAGGGTCTCCTTCTGTTTTTCTTTTTTCGTACTCTTTTTCGTGTTTGCATTTGCACCTTCTGCAGTGGACCGCCACGTGTGACAGGGGGTCTTTTTTTCTGGTGTTCTCATCTTCCATGAGTCGCTTGTTGATGCATCTTCATGTTTGTCTTTACACCTCAGTTTCCACGTCCCGTCTTTGTTGCGCTGTTTCAAAATGGATACGAGAATAGCTCCACAAACATAGAGGTAACCCGCTGAGCTGACTCAGTGGTTCACAAACTGCTTTATTCACCTCTACTTTAGGCATTTACCTCCTCCCCTTGCAGCCGCATATATATCAAATAAATAGGCGCATGCATTGAATACATGCGCGTTCACGATCTGGTGGTTGTCGAAATTCGTTCGTTGCTCTTAGTCTGCGTATCTCCTCGCAGCCAGTGTACAGCTTGTGCAGACTAGGAACTATAAATCTAGATTTCAAAAGCCGCAGCCATTTGTCGCAGGCGTGAGTAGTTTTTCTTTTGAATACAGGAGTGGTAATTAAACATTAAACTCGACAACTATTGAAACATCTCGCCGCCGAGTGTCCGGGTTACTTTTATAAGCGGTTAATAAGGATAAATGAGCGCATCAGTCGGCTTTTTTTTTTCTTGCCGAAAAAGCACTGAGTAATTCCTTCAGCACTGCTCCGTAGATTTAAAATTTTATTATGACATTTTTTAAACACGTTTTTCAGTGATTTGCTGAACAATATTAATTTCTTATGAGAAAAATACAAACGCTGCAAATGTCTGACTTTTCGGTGGACACCTCAACCACATCGAGGCGTGAAAGATTAAAAAATGCAAGAGCCGCCGCACTGGAGTGCTATACATGAATTCGAACCACCTGGGGTTCGTTAACCTCCACTGACATCAAACAGCAACACGCCTGCAGCCGAGCAGTACGGCTGCCAGCGTTCACTGTGCAATCTGTTGGTATCTTCGCAGTAGTCTATATATGTATATAACTTTGACGTCTCCTTTGAAGTAGTCGTTTTGTGTTCACCGAAGATTTCGAAGTGGTATGAACAATGAGTGGGCAAGGGAACGAACTTTGGTTAATGACATCCAAGTCGAAATAAAGAGAAAGAAATGGGCTTGGGCAGGGCATGTAATGCGAAGGCAAGATAACCGCTGGTCCTTAAGGGTAACGGAGTGGATTCCGAGAAAATTCAAGCGCAGCAGGGGGCGGCAGAAGGTTAGGTGGGCGGATGGATTAAGGAAACAGTGTAGGCCAAATTTCCGAAAAAAAATCGATTTTTTGTTTTTGTGCAATTTAAAATTTCTATTCTTTCCTTAACATAGCCCAGTGTTTCATTTGCGCGCACGCGAAATATTTACCTCAAAATCAACATTTTTCGAACCCTAGGCAGCATCCAGCCACGCCCCCTTTGACACATGCTCGGGATCTGTGCCTCTCCTAAACTAAAAAAAAAAAAAAATTTCAACGCCTCTTTTTTGTCACGTTTAGCGGAATGGCAGTCACTCATCTGGCAACAGTGAAAACCTAGCTAGCATACTTCACTTAGCCAAACGAATCTTAAGACGCAGCTGGATTATTCGCAACGCGCGGCATTTTGCTCGTGTTTCGGCGTGTTTTCGCGGACATACGAGTTTGTTTATACCTTTGTGCTGGTTATTTATCGGTAATGCAATGACAAAGCCAAAGAAGTGCTTTAAAAAACGTCTCTTCCACGGAAACCGGCATAAGTCGATCTCCAATGACGCCAATTCTCCGCAACACAACCCAGGAGTGGGCGCCGCGGCCACCACGTGCGCCTCTGCATCGAAGCTTTCGTACTCGGCGGAACGCTTGAAGAACCTAAAGGCAAGTGACAGTGACCGCGGTTATGGCCTGATTGACCTTCTCTCGTGTGCCGTTGCCGAAAGCTGTGCGTGTAAAGCGTGCGGTGGCGACATGCAGCTTGTTGAAGACGCTGCACGAAAAGGAGTTGCTTGCACGTTTTCCCTGCAGTGTGTAAAGTGCTTCTCAGCGCACCGGTTCGAGACATCGAGACGGACAACATCTGGCCTTTACGAAGTCAATGTGAGGATTGTTTATGCATTGCGATGCATAGGAAAAGGAGCAGCTGCCGGGACTACGTTGTGTGCGATGCTCAACTTGCCAAAACCACCCACAAAATTTTCGCGGTACAATGATGAACTACTGAATCATGTTACCGCCGCCGCGGAAAGATCAATGGAATGCGCAGCTAACGAAGCAACGGACCTCAATGACGGAGATACTGATATTGCTGTTGCTCTTGATGGAAGCTGGCAGATGCGAGGGCACACCTCAAATAATGGCATAGTGTCCGCAACCAGTGTTGACTCTGGCAAGGTCATTGATGTCGAAGTAATGACGAAACATTGCGCAATGTGCATATCGAAAGCCACCTCTCGTGCCGACCTAGACAAGCATCATTGCCAAGGGAACTATGAAGGTTCAAGTGGAGGGATGGAGACCGAAAGTGCTTTGCGTATATTTCAAAGGAGCATGCAACTACACGGTGTTCGGTACACTAAGTATTAGGAGATGGGGACAGCAAAGGCTGCCTTGCTGTGCAAACAGCAAAGCCATATGGAGACCATGTCGAAGTCTCCAAGCTAGAGTGCATTGGCCACGTCCAAAAAAGGATGGGGACCCGGTTGCGAAGACTCAAAAAAGAAAACAAAAGAAACAAGCTGCCCGACGGAAAAGTTATCTCTGGCCGAGGACGCTTGACTGATACTGTGATCAACAAACTTCAGACATATTATGGCTTGGCCATTAGGAGACATGTTGGGAGCTTGGACGACATGCGGAAGGCCGTATGGGTCACCTATTTTCATATGGCCTCCACTGATGCTCATCCTTCCCATGGCCTGTGTCCAAAGGGTCCTGACACGTGGTGCCGATTCAACAAGAGCGAGATGAATGGAGAACCTTACATCCACAAGGATTCCCTCCCGGCAGCGGTCCTTGAAGCAGTGAAGCCGGTGTTTCAGCAGCTCTCAAAGCCTGAGCTTCTCCGGAAATGTCTCCACGGAAAAACACAGAACGCGAATGAGGCGTTCAACAACGTTGTATGGGAGCGTGCTCCGAAAAATGTCTTTCTTGGTCTCAAGACGCTGAAAATAGCGACAATGGATGCTGCGCTAACTTTCAATGATGGCAGCATTGCTCGAGCCGAGATTCTGAGGTCATTCGGAGTTTCTCCAGGACGGTTTACAGTCCAGTGGTTGCGCGAAGCTGACCGGCGGCGACTGTACTTTGCAGAGAGGGCTACACGACTGGTCACTAAGGAGGCCCGGAAAGCAAGGCAGCTAGCGCAGAAAAGAAGTGTTGATGATGGAGGGGACTACCAGGCTGGTGGCTATTGAAAAAATGCGTGAGAATTTGTTCCTGTAGTCCAATATTGCAATAAAGCTCTTTCTTCCACTTCAAGGCCTATTATCTCAAAACACCCAAATTTTGCTGCATTTGACCCTTTGTTTTTAAGAAACTACAGGCGCAAGGGAGACAATATTTTACAGACATTAAGCAAACATTACAGATAGTCTACTGAACTAGGATTATAAATATTATTGCAGAAGATTTTTATTTACAGGCTATTTACTGCAGATTATGCCTCTAAAATTTGGTGGGTCCAGTAAAAACAAGATAACAAAAACCTAACCTTTAAAAAAAATTATCCTAGTTCAGTAACACTACCTAACATTGCTGATTACAATGCCACCAAGGTTAATGTTCTAACCCCAGCAGATCATGAGAAAAAGGGTCACGAACATAGCCTAAAATGCATGGCAAGAATAGGACCTACCCTGTCCCCTTAAGAAGTTTGCGGGGATACGGTGGGCATAGCTGGCAAAGCAAAGGGTTAATTGGAGAGACATAGGAGGGGCCTTTGCCCTGCAGCGGGTGTAGCCAGGTTGATGATGATGATGATGACGATAATGATGACGAACAATTCATTATTCGTGGTTGTGAGAAGCATCCGTGACTTAGATTGAGCTAAGGAACGTTTCTTCCGTACCAACGCGCCGGAGACTGTGGTATAGGAGACTTAACGGCATAAAGACTCAGCGAAGATCAATTTCGACGCAATATAATCTATCTCCTATTCACATAGTAAGACGCCATATACCGCATCCCCCCAATGCCGGGACTTGCACATAGATTAGGCCTGCAGAGCCTGCCAACCTTCACATGGGCATACCAGCTTGGGCTGGTTAATGAAGAAAAAGGACGGGCTCTTTCTTTGTATCGCTTGCTCTCTTGTCTAATTCCTTACGCTCTGCGTTCCTCTCGCTAGCGTTAATTTGTTGAAACGACTCCACTTGAGTATATGGAGTCAGGCATTTGGAGTGGAGCCAAACTCTGTGCGATCGATGCAGAGGTACAAAATGCCGGAGGAACAATGTTGCACTTGTGTGCGTTATAGCAAATAAAGCAACAAACTCGAAGGATCAAAGAAAAAAGCTTGGGTGCCGGGAACCGCGGATTGCCTTTCGAGCAACAACAGAGCATGCGCCCATGCCCATGAATTTGCCCATGGAGAAAAAAAGTAATCAAACGCCCAGCGCTGTCCTCACTGCGTTGAGTTCCTGCGTTTGATCATAAAGCTTGCATCGCTATGATCGCACCCTATCGAACAACGGTGCGGTTTCGGAGTTGTTTTTATGGATCCCTGAGGTCGTTGAGTGCCGACAATAAGAACAAAAAATAAATGAAAATAAAGCAAAGCATTACAGAGGCAGTAGCTTGTTCGATGCTCCCTTGACGTCGTTCTCTGCAGCAGATAAAACGAGAGAAGTTGCCACGAGCGGGCCATAAATTTTGAGGGCAACCCGTGGCGTCGCTGATAACTGGGAATAATAAAACGCGGTCCATGGCGAAGCCGCCTTTTCATGTTTCTACTTTGTTACGCATCCTCTTCAGTCTTTCCGTTTAAACATTCGCTGCAGTTTTTCGTCGTCTTCGCAAGCATTACGTGGCAATAAACGCTGAGGACAATCATGTGAACGAAAAATTCGGCGCGTCTGCGGTGTCTGGAGGATTAAATTAACCTACGATAGAGTGTATGCGGCAGACACTCCAATTAGATGACCGCCGCCGCGGTGGCTGAGTGGTTACGGCGCTCGGCTGCTGACCCGAAAGACGCGGGTTCGATCCCGGCCGCGGCGGACGAATTTGGATGGAGGCAAAATGCTAGAAGCTCGTGTGTACTGTGCGATGTCAGTGCACGTTAAATAACTTCAGGTGGTCGACATTTCCGGAGCCCTTCACTACGGCTGTCCTTCCTAGTCTGAGTCGCTTTGGAAAGTAAAGCCGCCATAAACCACAAACCAAACCAATAAGACGACCAGACTCACTTTTCGCAGAAGAGCCAAAAACACAGAGGTAATGTTTAATGACTTACTGAATTAGCCTACGGGGCAGAGATTAGTGTGCTTGTGAACTGCCCACAGAAAACATAGAAGTACTTGAAAAGCAGGATACAGTCGGTCATGTTACATATATGAGAACAAAGATGTCACATTAGCCATTCACTCTTAGTATCATTCATCTACGTAACTCCAGCAAAAAGAGTCACTGATATCTTGTTGCTCGATAACAGAAACCTAGGTGGCTTCTGGCGGAAGATATGATTTGTCTGGTGCCCACTGCGGCACTGCAAGATAAGCGAGAAGCCACAGAGCAAAGTTTTTCTTTCAAGGCTACATTTTCAGTGACAACTATAGAAATTTTTCTCCATTCACTGCTTGAACCAACATCGCTGTCATGGCAAAAGCTCTGGGACAAGCTTTCAGGAAGTACGAACAACGCAACGTAGCGCAGTCGCTGGAACCGCTGCGAGCGCCTCCGCGTTCATCAATGTAGTCCTGTGGAGACGCACCACGTGACGTAACCGTTAAGAGAAGGCGCGTCTCTGGAGGCGACGCGAGTTTCATTGACCGTTGCTGCAGCCTTATTGAGCAGAACTTTGCACTTCCTGTAATGATATGGTTTATGGGTGTTTAACGTCCCAAAGCGACTCAGGCTACGAGGGACGCCGTAGTGAAGGGCTCCGGAAATTTCGACCACGTACATATGCTGTTTCAAGAGGCGATTTTGTGCGCAATTACCGTTATATATTTTATTAGAAGTCATACGGAACATTTCTCTTATCGTGCAGTTTCTCCAAAATTTCCAAGCAGTTCTCCTCGGTTTAGGGAACATGTTTATTGCCAAGAATACTGGCACTCGTGTTGGCGGAAATCAACACAGACCCGCACGCATCTGGAAGCAGCCAATGATAACTGCATTACTTCCTGCAAAATGTGATCATAGCTTTTTTTTTTGTCTTCTTTCCTTCTTTATTTCTTCTCCCATTTGGCTGCTTGGTCACGAAGGGCGCTGATTACAGTGAATTTCTGCGTTCTCTCTGCATGCGTGGTGTAGTAATGTGAGCACAATCCCAATGTGAGTGCACTGTTTGCGATGAACTGCCCGACGCTGAGAAAAACGCGTTGCATCAGTTATCTGATAAGGCCAGTCTACGTTCCGCCGGAATCGACCGAGAAGTCAGCAGAATCCCGCACCACGATAGCGGAGATACCCCACGCTTGAATATATGGTGTTCTTCAGTATCTTTAATTATTGCCGACCCCTCTTGCATACGTGCATTGGCGGAGTTTGCGAGGCGCGTTAACGAGGGCGACATTTATTAATGATACAGGGTACACCGAATTCTTAGCTAGTTTTAGCCCACTTATGAAGTACGAGAACCCTGAAACGTCATTTTTACGGACGCGTTGCTATCGAATAATGCTTCCTGACAGTTTTACGGGCAGTTTTCGCCTTGGCACGGGCGATAAATTGTTTATATGCGGCTCTGGATCTTCCGTTATCTATCGCGCACAGCAGTTTCCAGACAACAGCCGACTCTGCGTGTGCAGATAACGGCTTGATTTCAGCTGAAATAAATAAGGTATCAAACATTCTAATAAATTTGCTCGCACCCAGAGAGTAGTGCTCAGTAGCCGTTAGTTTTAATCAGCAAGTCTACGCGCATGCGTTGCTGAAATCGGCTATCGTTGATCAGCTATCTACAGACCAGAAGCGCGAGCGTTAATATTTTAAACAAAGGCGTAAGGCAACGATAGCTCAGTAGCGTGAAACCAGCCGACTGTAAGTATGGCCACTGGTACTAGAAAAACTTCGGGAATGTGGTAAACTCCCATGGCTTTTAAGGTTACTATGGTTACCCCAAATGGCTTCAATGGAAAAAATACGCTATTTCCTATTAATATCGATAATGAGCACAAGGCAACGTTTTAACGCTCTTGTACTTGATAAACGAGCTAACTACTTAACTAAATAAATAAAACATTCCTTTGAACGTAGATAAGCCGGCGTCCAGTAAGCATTCACCAATATGGTTCGCGCTGCAGTCGTGCATTAACACAAATGCAACAATAAAGATCGAAGAACACTGGCCTCTAGCAGCGACCAGAGCACTTTTATTAGTAGTCTGCATTGCAGAACCTTGTCACGTAACAAGGGGGGACAAAAAACGCAACGCCGTATAACTTACCGGAAATAAATGCACACGCGAGTGGGATGAGTTCTGCAACTAACGGCTAACCCTGTCGGAGACAAAGAAATTTACGGGTCGTAAAAAGGATCCGGCCGCAGTCCTGGCGAGCACCAAACAACTATGTTTGCACTCAGTTGTATCTGGGAGATTTATACGACACGATGCTGCAAAAGCCCGTTGCCAGGCAGCGGGTCGCAGACGCTGCCTACACTGGAGATTGAAGTATCTTACGAAGGTGCACGACTTGTAACACTTTCAGAAGCCATCGAGCGAGGATCACGAACCCGAACTAGGCACGGAATTTGATGACATGGTCTGTGTGCCATAAATCACGCAGCAAGCAGCAGGGAGCAAGTGTCAGTGATGCAGAACTGAATTGCGCAGCTCCTGAGAACAGCGATCGTAAAAGAGAATCTTAATATACGGCGGCGAAATGAGGAGAGATATCTCGCCAGTTTACACAAGACGAGACGCACTATATCAGACGGACAGGAGGAATTTTTTTTTTATGCGAACAGGAAAGCCCATTGTATCGCTTCTATCTGCTCATGCATGTCCTCATGCATGTCTTCATGCAATATAAATGCGTATAAAACCAGATGTTTCCGCCTGCTCATTATCATGTTATGCATCAAGAAGCAACACCAAGCGAAGAAAGTGTCCGACACCGATAGCGACACAGCCACGACATTGATAAAACCAATTATATGTAATGTCCTTCAATAGGGGTATTTATGGAAAATAAACTGAACTGAACAGAAAACCGGCCCACTTTTTTCATAACACTACGGCAGAAAGGACAGAAGAACCCCGCTGCGGTACGTTTTAGCACACTGGTCGTGTGCAGGACCCTAATATACAACCTGGCCGTATGCAAATATTTATTTATGCGAAACGGAGGGCAGAAAACTATGAAGTGACTTAGATTTTGTCTCAAAGACTTCCCTGGGTAAAACTGCACTCTTCAACGCCACAAATAATTCGTATTTCTTTGGCCACCCAGCAGCTCGGAGCTGTGACGTCACAACGAGAGATGGACGGCAAATGTAGAGGTTCTCTCACAATTATGTGGAACTTCCGACATGCATTCAAGCCCAGAGCCAGCGGTTCTACCGAATTAGCCAATAATTGAGCAGTGTAATAGGGACGTCGTTAATCTTGATATGCACAGCCCTTTGCGGTTGCAGCTCTAAATGTTTAAATCTTTTGCAAACTGATCACTTTGTGTTTTTCTTCTGTAAAATTGTTACCGTCACATTGCAACATTTTGAATCGCATTTTCGGTGATCTGCATTTAGAAATGCATTTCTAGAATCATGATCATGCAGGCGTCGGTGCAGACTGTTACTTCGGGACCTCTGTGCATAACATGCGTCTTAATATACCATCATAATATTCATTGATTATTGATTGATTAATTGATTCATAGATTGATTCATTCATTGATTGATTGATTGATTGATTGATTGATTGATTGATTGATTGATTGATTGATTGATTGATTGATTGATTGATTGATTGATTGATTGATTGATTGATTGATTGAATGAATGAATGATCCCTCGGTCGTTTTATTTAAGAAATTGAAGTGAAAGTTGGGGTCACGTAATGAACTAATGCTTGGTGACTGAATATCTGATAGTACCTCCTTCAAAAACTTTCGCCTTTTCCACAGCACTAGAGAACAGAAAAACTGTAATCACTGCACATACGCCTTAAAATAAGCTATTCAAACATGGAAGAGTTGTTAATTCACTTGTGCCACCGATAAAACAGGCAGACTGCGCCTTTTCCGCATGGTAATAAATGCTAAAAAGTGATATATGCTTAAATATATGCTTAAAGCAGATTCCCCAAAGTATACGGAAGCGTGTGCCGAAAACAGTCTTCGGGCACGACGCAGCTATAAGGCGCAATCAGGATCCGAGGTTTTAAGGGATCTGGGGTAATCCCCGAGACGGGGGCTGGGTAAACATAGAACGCGCGCGCATAAGTGGTGCATGCCCACTTTCGCCTTAAGCTATGGCGTCCAGAAAGAGGGCCTTTCAAAATGCACCACAAATCTAAGACTGCTTGCCTGGATGTGCATGCCTCAAGCGGCAAACGCGCATTTGCTTCCGTTAACACGCAAGGATAGCCTTCTGAACAACAGAACGGAATTAAAAGCAAATAGAAGTCTACCGACTACATTAAGACAAACACGATGAATACGAGAGCACTGCGAGGAGATGGTTAAAAGAAAGTTTCTAAAGAGCGTTTTTGATGACGTGCTGATTTCAGCACCTGTCGTATTTCTCACTGCCTTGACGCGAGCAGTTTCCAAGCTTCGCGTTGAGGCTGCGAAGGACCGAGTTGTAATTTAGCGCTAGTTTCGGAGGCTACTGAAACAAAACAAAGAACTAGAAACATTTGGCTTATTGTATGGTGCTAATTTAAGCATCAGGAGTCAAAATTTTGTGCCCCCTCCCGGGTACTTCTTCTGTCTAGGCTGGAACATCGGAGGTGAGCGTATTATTGATCTCTGCAAATTCCGAAAGAAAACATTCAACCTCACATTAGCATCTTCTTACCCTTAGAGTATTAATATGCATGCATCCATAATATCTTCAATTCACCACTGGACTCAAGGCGCCCGACTTAGGTAGCAGGCAAAGATAACTGTTTGCTCCTTCGTCTCTCTATCTGTGAGTAAAGTGCTAAGCTTCACAAGCACCAGCATAACGTTTAACCCTGGAAACTGAATGTGCAGACCTACTTGACGACGCTTAGTTTCTTAGTATTGCCGACCACCCCGACTCCGAACACAAGGAACGAGCGCTTGACAGGTGCGCTTTTATAAAACAAAATGGCTGGGGTTCAACGTACTATGAACCTATTTATACGAGCGAAAGCACTGTTAAGCATGGTCTGCACTGTCTCAAATGAAATGTCAAGGTCAAAGGTCAAAGGTCAAGGTCAGGTACCCAATGGACATATTCATATGATCACGTGGTCTTACTGCCATATCTTGGACCATACAAGTTCGGTTTCACCTTGTGAGGCATTCAAGGTCATTGTGGATGTTGTGCCCACTGTTTCATATCAAATATCAAGATGAAGCGTAAAGGTTAGGTACCCAGTGGTCATAGTCATATGATCACGCGGTCATACTACCATAGCTTAGGCCATACTACCACGCATTTAGGTTTGGTTTGACCTTGTGTGGCATTGAAGGTCATTGTCGCATCCGCATCGAAATCGGAAGTTGCGCACCGCGTATTAAAGCTCCCTCTCTAAATGTGCTTCAAATTGTGAATAAAAAATTCAGGACCATAATCTCCCTCTGCGCTTTGGCTAAGTTCAATGCGTTATTCCACAGAGCACAAACACTTGACAATTATTGATTTGGAAACGAGGGATGCATTTCACGGAAAGGCGTCTGACTCTCCAAGTTATATGCCATACTACAGAACTAAAGAGCATTCAAGTTTAACGCCTTCCTACTCTCTGAGCGCGCGAACCACGATGAAAGCAAGGGATTGCGTGCTCCTTTCGATCAAGCGAATCCGACGAGGCTGCTATAGAATCGGAAAGGATGATGAACGCGGCGCCTGAGCACCGAGCTAGCACGAATCATCGCCAGTGGAGAGCGCTTATAAGCAGCTCCGAATGGTAAGAAGAGTTTCCGAGAACCGGCCATTCCCAAGAAGAACTTCCGCACCGAACAAAGGCTGACATTTCGTGAGCAGGCGCCGTTACTGTCAAGGTGGCACCACACTGTATGGACTTATAGCTATTCTTGGTAATGTTCCTATACCAATTCCACCCAAGTGAGACGTCAGGTAGGCGACTTCGCGCTTTCCTCAAACGTCGGGGCTTTCTTCACTGCCTTTGCGCAGTGATCAAGGCAGCTGTCTTTCGTTCTAGAAGCACTCTTTCCAAGAATATATATGGAAAGGCGGTTTACGTGCGGACTTGTATAACTGATGCAGGCCAGGAATAATAAGACCATGTGAAACAGTACCCAACTAAAAGCGGGTACTTCGACTAAGGCACGCCTTCTAGTAAGACAGGAAGGCTCTTTTGACATGCAAGAATCGAACGCGATAATGGCATGCGAAACGCACCTTTAGACAGCATATCAGCGATTGCTGGGACGGCCAAGCAGAAAATGTTTTTGCGGTGACAGTTGCAACACTTTTGCATGCCCGCATATGTGATGTTTCAAGTTTATTTTATTTACATCATAGATGTGGATAGCTCGGGTAAAAAGTGATCGCTGATCCCTTGAGGGACACCCGGACCCCCCTTTACATGGCATACAGCAGGAAATATGAGTACAATGTAAAAGATTGCAAACATCGGAAGATCGGCCAACACTATAGACAACGTTTTACACAGATATATATATATATATATATATATATATATATATATATATATATATATATATATATATATATATATATATATCTGTGTAAAACGTTGTATATAGTGTTGGCCGATCTTCCGATGTTTGCAATCTTTTACATTGTACTCATATTTCCTGCTGTATGCCATGTAAAGGGGGGTCGGGGCGTCCCTCAAGGGATATATATATATATATATATATATATATATATATATATATATATATATATATATATATATGTGCTGAAACAGCGTTTTATTGCTTATGTAAAGGTGGCTCTAATGTCGCGCAAGCTGCTTTTTGAAATATCGACATTCATCAACTGTAATTGGTTTAATTGTGGCATATTGTAACGTAACATTTGATTCCCATGGTTGGTGCGGCAAAAAGTAATAAACTATTTTTCGGTATTGCGCAAGGTAAAGCCGGTGCAGTTTGAGTGAGGCAAGGCATGTCTAGAAACCCTCGATTATTATATTGTAGAGATTTTTTCTATCTGGTTGCTAACCGATATTGGTACAAGCTATGAACTGGCATAATCCGGTAGTGTGAAAATAAGTCATATTTGTGAGAACCGTTGGACAAGTTTGTAGAAGACGCTTCGCAGAGTTTCGCGTAAACGTTTTCTGGTGTCGGGTACCAGTGGTGATCAGTTTCGAATAAGCCAACTGTGCTCGCCATGCACCATGCAGTTTGAAGTGAATCAACTTCTGTGTAGTACGTTTGACGCGTCTTACCGCTCATAGATGCTTGGTTAGCGTAGTTTAGGTGAGAAAGCTACGGAGAAGGTGAATATAAGGAACCCTGTAATGGTCTGCTCCAGGTCAATTCAAACCCTCGGGGTGGTTTAGCGTGCAAAGACACTCTCAAGGCCCGCGGGCGTCTATTGCGTCTCGCCCCTCTAGAAATCGAGCCCTCGCAGTTGGGAGTTGTGAAGCGAATTCAGGCTCAGCAGACGAGAAAACATGGCTACGAAGCCATAGTCAGAAAAAAATAATTTGATTAAGTTGTCTAATATTTTCCTGAAGCTGGGGACGGATGCAATACGGGGAAAGAAATAGACGAGAGCATCGTCCCGAAGTTAATTATACTGCCGCGAATATTTGCAGTTTGTTCGTTTTTCAAATCTGCCGCCACACCACCTTATCGCTTTCTTTTCGACGCAAGACGCGACTAGATTTATCTCGATTGATCGCAGCCAGGCAGAGCTGTTTCTATGTTGTTCCGGAATGTTCTAGTAACTTTGCACGCTTTATCTCGAAAGTTCGCTATCAGCTTTAAATTGAGCACGGCCGAACGCGGCGGGCGTTCTGTTCGACGACCGCCGAACACGCTTGACGCTTCGCCGCCGCCGAGTGATTCAGTCCATTTTGGGTGCAAGTCAGCCCGATAAACACTTTTCTTTTAGAAGACCTTTTCGTCCGTCTTCATCGCTGCTTCGACTGCCGTCACCACTACGTGACATACACTGTCGTACTACGTGATATTACACTGTCGACATTTAAATTCTATTGGTTCAAGGAAGTAGATCGACATGAATGTCGTGCGATTGCCTCTTTCAATTACTTTCTATGTTCAACTTTCCGTGTGGCCGCCGCGGTAGCTCAGTGGTTATGGCGCTCGGCTGCTGGCCCGAAAGACGCGGGTTCGATCCCGGCCGCGGCGGTCGAATTTCGATGGAGGCGAAATTCTAGAGGCCCGTGTGCTGTGCGATGTCAGTGCACGTTAAAGAACCCCAGGTGGTAGAAATTTCCGGAGTCCTTCACTACGACGTCCCTCATAGCCTGAGTCGCTTTGGGACGTTAAACCCGCATAAACCAAACCAATCAACTTTCTGTGTATGCTGGTTGGACAACAGAGGGATATGTACACTCTTTTCGCCAAACCATCGCCGCATCATACCTGGTCGAAACACACTGAACGACAGAAAACGTGTTCTCGAAGCTTAGCCTTCAGAAAAACCATAACTTGAGTCACATATTCGCAGGAGACCAGAACTTGTGCCTAATGAGAGGTACGAAAGCTATTGACTACGAACACTCCGTTCAAGCGAAGGCATCACCGCTGGCTTTTGCACCATCGAGTCATTGCACGCACTGCAAAGAGTGTCGCATACACACAGACCAATAGAAGTGAACCCGTATTTTGTTTTGAGTTTAATAGCGTTTCATTGCTGTATTTACCTCGTATGGCATCTTGCATGCCTCCTCTTTCGGGCATCTGTGCATTCTGGCATGGATTCTGATTGGAATGGATTCCCCTCTGCAGCCATTCGGCGCAGCGGCAGTTAGAACGAAATCAATCGTTGTTTGTAGTTCGAATAAAGTGCGAACAATGTATAAATCACCTCATAGAGAGGACATGAAAGATAAACGCGTATTCGGAAATACGTAACGTTCAAGCGGCCTTCTTTGAGAGATGGAAAATCTAGGTGTGCGTGTTTGCTCTCCGACATGAGAAGTCATGTGCATACCAGAACGGACTGAGACCTGCGCGACGCATGCTTGGGCTCACGCCACGTACGAAGTAGGAGAACCTTGAGACGAGATAGATAGATCGTGAAATAGATGGTGAGATAGATAGTGAAAGAAGAGGCAGAAGGACAAAAGGAAGCGAATGCTATGATGCATCCGGCGTGGAATGTGGAGCTGGGGAAATGAAATTTGCTGCGTCCCTTCTCAGCGGTTGAAAAGTCGTGGGGAAAGAACTATTTCTGCAGTAGTGCACAACGCAGCTACGGAAGCCTGCTCTGCGCGCAGTCGTAAACAAAAAACGTTCTAGAAAGCACTGAGATTTCGCTGGCATAGGACATTCGCTGCAAGCAGCGGTTTAGTCCGGGCAAAAGTTTATATTACATGAATTCCGCTTCTCTCTCGGCTATTCCTCCGTTTCTGCTTTTTATTTCCCCAGAATATGGTATTAGCAAGAAGCTAGCTCTGCACATCGTTAATATAAGATAAAGCAGAGGTTTCCATTATATTGTGATTGCTGCTATGGCGGGCTACATTTGGAAATAAAGAAAACAGCAAATCAGGCCAACCCGGAACGCAGAAGCGACGGAGCGAGTTGCGTCACGCAGTATAGTATTTCGTCTGCAAATGTAGACGATCGCGTGAATTCCGCCCATGTCGATCGCATAATCGAAAGTGGAAGGAAAAATGTAATCTGCCACAACTTTTGTTACCAACCTGAACCATCGCTGTCAAAAGAAGAAAAGAGTCGACTACAATGCCTAAGTTGTCGGCCGCACTTCGCTTAATCGTCACGGCTCCACTTTCGTTTAAATTAGTATTGGCTCTTAATGATTGGAGCTTGGCGAAACGTGAGAGTGCGCTGATTCCCCTCTGCAAAATTGCTTATTATAATTTTTATTCGTTCTGTCTTTGGTTTTGCATTGTGTGCGGAAAGTACTGCCTCCAAACGTGGCGGAAAAAGCTGAGACAGCTACAAGTAGTATTGATTATGGTGCGCTAAAAGCAGATTGCCCCCTTCTTTGTAAGCTCCATTATGTGAATTCTTCCATTCTCTGCACACCACACGGATCTATTGCAGCGTCGCAGCCATGTCCGTTACTCAAATCTCCACAATCCAACACAGGAAAAATAACATTGCCGAAAACACTCTTACAACGACTACCTTTACTGTGCAATTGTTTCTCAGATTCTATTCAATATCCATCATTGACCACGCAGAGTTATCAACAAAACATGCCGTCAGAAGTTTCGAGTCCGTTCTGTTCCTATTCATTGTCATCTTTGACGGTAAGCGAAATCTTCGGTAGTTATTTTGGTGTGAAAAGAGGATGTGAAAGGGCATGCAGATAAATAACCTGGAATACATAAAGATCCTCAGGTAGGCTACCGCAACCCTGTTGATTCCTGATGCCTGGCTACGTCCTTAAAACAACAGAAACCTATCCGCTAGTGTGCCATGTAAAAACATGTTAATGAATGAATGAATGAATGAAGTTTCAACTTTCAGGGTACAAGCTTTTTCCCTCACTCGACCAACTGTGCGTCCGTTGAGACGTCCTTTCATCTCCCTCTGCTCTCTTCTCTTCGGTTTGTCGCCCCTATTCATGTCTCGCTTTTGTGGGTCATGGAGGTGCGATCGAAAGGAAGTGGCAAACTTCGCGTTAGAACCAGCCCCGCCCACCTCAGCTCACTTTGTTTTCGGAAGAGGAGCAACGCCTCCAGGAAGACTTCCTTGAGTGGAGGTACAATGCCATCCCGTTTTTATAAGCAAAAAAATAACGGTTCCTCCCTCCAACTCTTTCACCTGTCTGATCCTGAACTTGGGAACAAAGGTACAGGGCACAAAAGGATAACAGCACGTGGCAAAACAACACGGTGCCATCGCGGAGAGCTGCAATTGATTCAAGATGTGCATTGCTTTTATGTTCATTTGCTGTGTTCCTAGTCTTTTCTTTCATCCCTATCGCGCTGTTTTCATTGTTGTGTATGGACACCCACGTGGAAAACTTCGCTCCCGCCGCGGTGGCTCAGTGGTTAGGGCGCTCGACTACTGATCCGGAGTTCCCGGGTTCGAACCCGACCGCGGAGGCTGCGTTTTTATGGAGGAAAAACGCTAATGCGCCCGTGTGCTGTGCGATGTCAGTGCACGTTAAAGATCCCCCGGTGGTCGAAATTATTCCGGAGCCCTCCACTACGGCACCTCTTTCTTCCTTCCTTCTTTCACTCCCTCCTTTATCCCTTCCCTTACGGCGCGGTTCAGGTGTCCTCCGATATATGTGACAGATACTGCGCCATTTTCTTCTCCCCCAAAACCAATTATTATTATTATTATTATTATTATTATTATTATTATTATTATTATTATTATTATTATTATTATTATTATTATTATTATTATTATTATTATTATTATTATTATTATTATTATTATTATTATGCGAACCGCCCCTATGCGAGCGGAAAACCAATATGCCCGAAAAGACCCTAAGCAGTGAGTCCCTGCGACAAGGACTGAAAACGGGTGCCGTGTTCTGTTTGTTGGTTTGCAAGTTTTGTTGACATCTATCTGGACAATTTATTCTTTTCGCATTTTTTACATTGAAAAGTGGCTGGCTTACACGCCTTGAGCACAGCTAATTGAAATCAAGGTTTCGAAGAATAGTGTCTCAAACAAGTGACTGCTGATAGAGAGCTCCAAGCGTTCATAACGTACCTTATACTTTCCTGCCTGTCGGCTTGAACTAATTTGATGTCCTTCCAAGACTGTGAAAAGGGGAACACAGATTGTACTTTCATGGGTCAGTGGCGACATCAAAGTCTCGCGTGAGTCACAACCAGAAAGAGGAAGGTGAAACGCCGCGGCTAAGCGGGTTTGCACTTACCATCAACAATAGCGTCGAACTAATAGAAAAATTTCACAAAAGATGCCTTTTGCCTTTTGGAACATTACTTAAAATTATGTTTCACTACGTATATTCGGTTGGGGAAGCCAGTACATGCTCCTTCTCAAATGCCATCTGCAGCTAAAAAAGAATGGCGAGTGGTTGTGACTTGACTCCAGATCCTACGCTTCGGCAAGACTAATAACCTTAGCCCGAGAAGAAATGATGAGGGCCGATGATGTGCTTGGGCTAAGTCGTAATGTTAATATGCAATTTTATCTTCACGATTTTTGCTCTATCCTATCTATCTTACGTGTACTGGACATGAATTGGACAAGGGCCGGGTATAAGCTTGCGTATATCCTGCAAAAGATTAAGTAATTAATGCTTCTGAGTAGATGAAAAGTTAGCATTGGTATGGTTTTAAGAAACATTGCTAACTCTGAGCATGATATCAAATAAAAAATAGATCTAATAAAAAAAGGGTTTATTTTGCCTTAAAGGGAGAGAGTAACAGTGCATGAAGGAGAAAAAGGCCCAATAATGAGGACTACTTTCTGTCGGGTTAAACTCTAATAGTATTCGCTGTGTACCCTATCAGCCCTCCTGCCCCAATAGTACCCACCCTGCGGATAACACACATATTTGTTCGGTAACATGACGATAGATGTCGCAACTTTTATGAACAGCGGCTAAGCGCAGAACTCGATTCTCATCGGAGAGATGGCGATCGCATGACCCCTGATTTCAAAACGCGAACTCACGCTTCTCATTTGCACCAAATACAAACAAAAATTGATAAATTCGTTGCACGTAAGAAAAATCAAAGCCAGCTTAGTCGCATCCCTTTGTATGACACGAATCCGAAGTAAGCTTCAAACGATATAGCGAGGTGCCGTGAAACGGCTTTCAAGAATGTATGACGGCTTATGGGATCCTTGATTCTTGGCGCAGAGGGCAAACGTCGAGCGCTGATCTCAATCGTGGTGCTGCTTGCGAAACGGCCATATGTCCCAACAGAACTCTCGAGCTGTAGCTGAGACTAACGGTTACGCTATAAGCTCGGCAACTTTCACGCCTTTCTGGAAACGATAGAAAAAGCCCCAGGGTGTTGAGGGGAAAGTCCTCGGCTTGGAGGTCCCTTTTACTATTGTGATAAGCGTGGCACCGCGTGCTAAAGAGAAGATGAAAGAATACATCTTTTTCTTTTTACTTCTGATCATTAGGCTCCATGTTGAACAGGGGGCGCGACCAGCCGGTTCTTGTAAACATTATAGAGAAGTACCGGGCTGGGAGGCAGTGCAGCGAGCAGCAGGCAGACCAGGTAAAAGAAGGTCACGTGACGACACGTGGACCTCCTAATGACATGCGCTAGTGGGTGTTTTGTGTGCTGCATGAACAGGCCCGCTGTGTTCAAATGACGCGCGCGAGAAGTGTTATTCTTGTGCTACAGCACTCGGCGTAATAGCATTTCAGAACTTAAAGACTGATGTAGCTAATACAAATAACAAGCTACTAATTTTTGATTGCAAGTATGCGCCTAACAGAAATAAATCAACGAAATATTGCAATTAGAGTGTACTGTGAGATGTCGGTGCACGTTCAATAAACCCAGGTGGTCGAAAGTTTCGGAGCCCTAGACTACTGCGTTTCTCATAGCCTGAGTCGCTTCGGGTCATTAAACCCCCATAAACCGACCTGTTACTGTTTGATTATTCAGCTGACTAGTTAACACGCTTGACTTCTGTTTTTCGACATCCGGCACAAGTAGAATATGCCACATAAGCAATCTTCATAGTTAAAGGCACCCATCTTTAAATAATACGTACAGCCGGGATTCGCTCAGGCGGGATCCAGTAAAAACGCACATGATTAATGTTCGTTGCAAAGAAATGACAGAACCCTGATAATGAAGAGTGTTATCATGTGAATAGCCTCCTATAATCATAAATGCCAGGCATTATGAATGCAGTATGCCACCCAGAACCTCTGCATTTCAATTATAGAAGTGTTTATGTGTGCTAGGAAAAACCGAACAAAAAAACTTGACTAGAGTGTCACCAGCCGCTTCGCGTGGGATACTGCCTTCACGTCCTTGACTAGCAGCTATATGTAATTCGTAACTGTGTCCCAAGGGTCACTGACGCAAGGCTGACCATCCGCGAATAAATAATGAACGAATGAAGATAAATTTATTCATCACACTTTGTCGTGTAGTGCTGTATATCTGCGGACACTTCAGCGACGTGCTTTTGCGCCATTATGGGTACAAATTGACGTCACCTTTGGCATATCCCGACAGGTCGTTTCCTCCTTAGCACTGTATCTGCTGTCGAAAGAGCTCTCTCGGTGGCGCTCATTTTAGTAGTGGTTGCACAAGCGCATCGCCTAAACCCGAAAAGATTGACGTTAATGGCGTTGGGACGGGCGCCTGCTTGAAGGTCTTCGCAGTCATTGGGAAGAAACGAGGTTGTTATGGCCACCGTATCACATCGGCTATATAGAAGACGACAGAATTTTAAATTCTTTTCATCTTGTCTAGTCAGCTCAGCAAACGGCCCACACGATCAGTCGGGGATAGCAAAGGCAGTATGCCAATAGAGCAGTAGTTTTATGGTGCCATCACTTCTCGCGGATACCCCCAATTAAAAGTCGACAAAGCTAAGCCTTTTTTTATTTATTCGAAAAGTAGCCACCAGACAGCTTTTAACATACGGTCGTTTTTATTTTTATTAGGAACAACCCTGGTGTTGAAACTAGGAGAAAACGGTGTTGTTACCCTTCAAACGTACTGGGGGATCATTTTTTTTTTGCCTTTCGGGTAAAACACTTGCTTACGTAACACTACCGCTAATTAATGGGTGTCGCTGAGCTCAAGTGGACGGCATGTCTACGCTGAACAGTGAGCTCTGAGCGACGGTTCTCGGTTGAGAAAGGAAACTGTCCATTGATAAGTTATACCGCACAAAAGGCATTAATAAAAAAGTGGTTAAAATGTTGTGAGAAATTTAATGACTTCAGCGGGGACAATTTCCAAGCAACCTGATCGTCCAACATCAGCGTGCCAGTGGTAATAGTATGACGTGACTGTAAGTATATCTAAATTAAAAGGGGACATGCCTATCGATTCGTCCAAACTAGGACACATCCACCGCTGCCTGCACATAGAAGTGGAAAGGCAGAGAGAAGACGATGAGAAAGGCAAAAAAAATTATTAGAAGCCAGTCGCAGCGAGGGTGATCAGGAATGCGATGACTTGCTGCTGTCCCCTGCAAATAAAGTCTGCTATGAGGGATGAACGAGCTTGTTGCTCAGGAAAGATGTGGACCAAGAAAAACAAGAAAATGGCACAAGGGTTGTTGTTATTGTTTGTGAGGCAAACAACAACAAGCGCTCATGTCGTCATGTTGCTTTTTTTCTGCGTTTCTTTCCTGCGCTGTTCCGTCCCGCTTTCTAAGAATGTCCACCAGCTGCTGCCAATATGGCATCGATTACTGGTGGCAGCCTCCTTAACTTGACTGGAACCTGTTAGCTAGAACAAAAAGAAAGCAGCTACTGGACACCGGTTTGTTAAATACTAGTCTTTCAAACATTACGATGTGTCATTCGTTGTGTCATAGCATTCGTTCCTTCGAGTAGGATGTGGACATGCTTTCGCACGGTTATACCGCGCAAAAACAAAGCCCATTCGATATTCAGATTTCGGCTTCAGCTTGTTTATTAAGGTTACTGTTTTCATGTTAAAAAAACTTATAGAGGGAATTACTTATAGGGTATGAACATTCAGATTAACTTGAGCGACCTAGAAAAACGAAAAACTGCTGGCTTCTTCGTGCCTGATGCAGACGGGTCTGCCTTCGCCCGTACCTGCAAGTCGAATTGGCTACGATTACACTGGCTTTTGATGCCCCTTGCTACCTACAGGCAGGATTGGAACACTGCCTGTTAGCAGTGCCGGTTTGTTTTTCTACAACTATGGCTGAATGATTTTTTTTCTTTTTTTTTTCAAAATAATGACACTGTCGGGTACTCGGAGAGAGGCGGGAGAGTGAAATAGCTAGAAGAATAAGAATGGGGTGGAGCTCATTTGGCAGGTTCTCTCATATCATGAATTTCACTCTACCAGTATGCCTCAAGATAAAAATGCATAGTAGCTGCATTTTGTCGGTACTCACCTATGGGCAGGAACATGCAGGCTAACGAAAATGGTTCAGCTTAAGTTAAGCACAACGCAGTGAGCCATGGAAATAAAAATGATAGGTGTAACGTAAAGAGACCGGAAGCGGGCAGAGTGGGTGAGGGAACAAACGCGAGTTAATGACATCCTAGTCGAAATCAAGACGAGGAAATGGGCTTGGGCAAGACATGTAATGCGAAGGCAAGATAACCGCTGGTCCTTGAGGGTAACGTAGTGGATTCCTAGGGAATACAAGCGTAGCAGGTGCGGCAAAAAGTTAGGTGGGCGGATGAGATTAGGAAGTTTGCGGGGAAAGCTTGGTCGCAGCTGGCGAAACACAGGCTTATTTGGAAAGACATGGGTGAGGCCGTTGTCTTGCAGTGGGCGTAGTCAGGTTGATGATTATGATGATGATGATGATGCTCTATGGGGTGCTTTTTGGCACGTGGTTTTTATGATCTATGAAGGCACGTAGAAGCAGTAGCACAGAAAGCAAGACACCGGAAAAACTGCAGAGGTTGTTTTATTTTCATTCGCGCTTTTGTCTGCTATAGATATCTAAACCATTTCACACTTCTCGGGACTTAATGTTTTGAAAATATATTAAAACGGCGCCAATCTGATCGTAGGTAGTAATAGTTAGTTCGCTAGGCTTAAACATAGAAAAGAACCAGGAGTGCATAATTAGCCATTACCAAGGAATACGCGCCACGAAATAAATATATCTGAGTCTGTGAAGCTGCAATCAATACCGAAGTGCGAAGTGCTCGAATTCTTAAATTTTTGTTGGAGGAAAACTTCTCTTTCTCAAAGTGTACCCGTACCGCCATTATCGCAGACTAGTTCTGCTGCAAGTATTTTTGTGCCAAGCGGCTCTTCAACTACTGGACCCATGGCTATATATCAAGGCCCAACCGCCGCATTGTAGTGAGCACGAGAATTTCAACGGCGCATATACCAAGCTATCGACGCGGGTTTTCATGACCAAGCAAGCAAAACATAATATTTCAGTAAACAATAACCGGTTCTCTGCGAGATCTCTCACCACCTTAGCTTTGGTTTTGAGACCTAATGAACAAACAATAAAATTTTTCTTGCCAATTTTCTACATCTACTTTCACAAAAACAGCTGGCAATCTTAGCCTTTAGATTCCATCTTGTGCAGCTTAAACAGATCCGAATTTATACTATATAGCATACAAAATAAGTGGGCTCTCTTGGCTGCATCCTTAATTGTGGCGGAAGCGTGAGTAACTGTACCCCAAGAGGATAAATCGAAATAATCAGAATTTCTGCTTAAGAGTGAAATCTGATTGCATTGCCACTCATATCAAGAGCGTGGACCCATTAGCAATATATATATTAGTTCTTCTGCACATGTGTCACCGTACCGTGTCACCGACTCACCCGCGGTGAGCTCGAGTACATTTTTCATAGGGATTACGAGAACAACGGCTCCACGACGAGCTTTTGACCTCACGGTATAGATGGCAAGTAGCGCTGACAAGCAACGTGACAGCTCCTGACCGAATGGAGCGGTGACTCTAATCAGTCCCTAGCTCTGTTTTTTTTTTATCTAGGTGTAATTTGAGATGACGCTGACGTCCGTTGACAGATTAACGAACATCGTTAATACCTGCCGAGAAATTACGTAAAGGCGTTTGCACAACTGGATTTTGACCTCAGTGAAAAGCAGACAGGGGAGTCAGGTAGCAAAACTCGGGGATAACTGTAATGAACGTGTAACAAACGAGAGATGACACCCAGTGGTATGGTGCTTTGGCGGCGGTCGTCACTATGTTGTAATCAGCGACTCTCGTGGTCGACATGCAATTAAACACCGGCCTCTGCACTAGGGCGATGTTCTTTCATTTTCCAGAGCCGAAAAGGCACTCAAGAACGGAGGATAAAGCAAGAGAGCCTTCACTGTGTGGAACAAGGAGTGTAATAAGACTAGCGCAGTGTACATATGAAAAGAGACATCTCTTAATAAACACGTCACTTTCAACCTGTGTCACAATGTTGAAGCTGCCATCACAAAAAGCCTGCTTGTGTTGCTTTCACGATGTTACTTAGAACACCGCTTCTCTTTTCGAAAGGCTGTCGCGACAGGTAAAGCTGGCACGCGAAGCTGACAAATGTTTGTTGAAAAGCGTGATAAGAAGTTATTTGGGCTTAGGAAATTAACACCAACCAGTTCTTCCAACATTAGTCAGATTCTCCCTTTGCTGGTAGCAGCAGTGGATTTGCCTAATGTTCTCTTCATAAAAACACTCTTCTTGCGTGCGATTTAAAAACAAGCTGCGCTGATATAAACGTGTAATACTTGAGAGCTTTGTGGGAAAAAATGTTGCCGGGCAACATTCAACGAAATTTTTTGCGGATACCTCTCCAAGATCAGGAAACTAGGAGGCATAACAATGACGTAATTGCTCTTAGCGCCGCAGTAGTGCATTGTTAACGTTACAAACGTCTTCAGTATAATACCTATAACACTTAAACAACCTTTCAAGTTTTTTTCCCGGATTTGTGCTTTTTTTCCTTTTGTTTGTTTTAGAGCAGCCTGGTTGTGCTTTTATGCAGGTCCATTGGACTACAGTACACTGGTAGTTGTATGGTGGTATGGTAGTAGTACTGTTTTACTACGTTTACTCGCAGCTAGCTGAAAGGAACGGGTGTTGTACTGGTATTTAACAAATTACCTATGTATTGAAAGTTCTGACAGCCTCAGTGACTCACCCAGTAATGTATTCCTTGCATTCATGTCGTCGTAACTGCCCAATTTAGCTAGTATTCAACTGAACTTAACTGAAATATTTCTACTTGCGACATACAGATTGGCAAACACTGTTTGAAACCATAGCAAGAGGCTGGTGTGGGGTCCAAAACAAGATACATGTGGGCAAAGACACAGTTCATGCCTGAAAATAAGTACAAAAATTCTGTACAGAGATTCAGGGCTCACATATGTAGAATAGGTTTTAAGCACAGCCGTGTGTACCAGCTAAGCACGCAGTAGGTATTTTCTTCAGGTGTACAAGCTTATTGGATATTCAACATGTAGTCAAAAATAAAATTACCTTCTGGGTTCTGTATGCTCTCAAAAATAAAGTGCGCTTTATGTGCACGGTAACATTTAAAGCTTTAAAACTTTCTCTAAAAATACCTAGACTTCCTTTATTTTGGTCTGAAAATTAATGGTACATAAAGCGGAAAGGAAGGGGGCGAAAGAGGAAGAATGAGGCATGATACATTTACTGCAGGGAATGAGAAAGGCATTGAACGCTGCCCCCCCCCCCCTATTTACTATGGGCTAAAGGAACTGCTAAACATTTAGGCCGATTTTTCGAATTTGCTATTCTTGCTGCACTTAAGCGATGTAGGGCTAGCCTGCTTAGGTGCTTTTATTGCAAAAGTACTTCGCAAGTTCTGCCGACACTAGGAGGCAGAAAAACATTTATTGAAGAAACCTCTTTACGTCTCTTTATTCTGGCAGTCAATGTGAGGTTCTAACTACAGGTTGCGCGAAAAGATACTCAATATTTTTTCTATCTTCCAACACAAAGAAGTGGCCAGCGGTCTCCAGGCCAACCCAGGTAACTTTACCAGGAACCGGAGGTGGGATTTGCCTGTTATTATTCACTGCTGCAAAAGAAAACAGACAACCCCAACGGACGCGATACGTCTCGGAGAAAATCTACCCTGAAATATATTATGCTGAAATGTTTTTCAACTCGCATTTTACGAGTAAGAAATTCATCGGGGCAAGTAAAGACCAAAACATGCTCAAACTTAGTCTGATTTGGTGACGCCAAATTTGTCTGTCTCTCTGTTGCAGAAGGCCTTCAGTTTAACCAATAATAATAATAATAATAATAATAATAATAATAATAATAATAATAATAATAATAATAATAATAATAATTGGTGTTAGGGGGAAAGGAAATGGCACAGTATCTGTCTCATATATCTTTGGACACCTGAACCGCGCCGTAAGGGAAGGGATAAAGGAGGGAGTGAAAGAAGAAACGAATAAAGAGGTGCCGTAGTGGAGGGCTCCATAAAAACGCAGCCGCCGCGGCAACCAATAACGATGATTACGAGTATAATCGGATGATAATATTGATTAACACTGTTTTGTTGTTGATGATTGTGGTCATGATGGTTGATCATTTTTGTTTTAAAAAGCTCGAACCTCGTCTTTTCTTCATTAAAACTTCGTTTCAATTGCACCTTTAAAGTCATCTGACTGATATTAGCAAATTATAAATGACATTGATATCACTCAAATATCAATTATGACATCTTACACACTTTTCTGCTATTACGAGGGCTTAGTGGAGACTTTCTGGAAACAACAGCTCGAAAATTCAACTCAGTATATTTTTCGAAAGAGCCCTAAAGGCCTTCTGCTTTGAGATTGCGATTATGATGCATCCGGGCCAATCCCTGAAAGAAAATAGTGAAGAAATTGCGCCTTGCATGTACAACAATTCCTGTCCAATTATGTGACTCTAAGACGAACAGTTGAGCCGATTAGTACGTCACATTGGTAGAAAAATATCTCGGATGGCGTCACAGCAACCCAGAGGAGGTCCCAACACATTCTGCGGACACAGGTACAGCCTTCAGTATACCATTTGAGATAGTTGTATGTTATCTGAATGAACCTCAATGAAAGTTTGGACAAAAAACGCAAATGACGGTATTCTGTTTTTTTTTTATCCTCATTTTCATAAAAGTTTTTCTCCGTACCAGTCTGCGGACAAAGGAACCTCTTTCTGTACACCCTTCGAGATATTTGTAGGCGCTACCTCCATAAGCGTCAATTAATTTTTAAAAATGCTAATGGCGTTATCTTGGGCTTTATTTTTTTCTCAATTTGAAACAACCTGTTGTCTGTCATAGTCTATGGACTACTAGACCTCTTCCTGCATATCCTTAGTGATATTTGTATGTATTACCTCAACAAACATCAATTCAGTAAAGAAAACAATACCGATGGCTTTTACGTTTTGTTTATTTTTCTCCCATTTAAATCCACTGTTGTTTCGGCCGATGAACCCCCGCTTGGATATTTAAAGCGGAATGACCTTTCGTTTCCTCTACTGCTGTGACTATAACTCTAAAGATCGTCGACCTTAAAGCGTCATCAATCTTTGTTACGGGGTAGCCCTACTCTATTTTTCCTCGCGTTTGTCTTGCTTCGCGAAGCACGCTTTGGTTTCCCTGGGGGAAACGGTGCGGGAAAATTCAACAAGAAGCAAAAGCTGGAGCGCAAGTTGGCGGCAGAGATTGAACCGAGGCCCAGAGAACAATTAGGGGATCGCTGGAAGATATTCGGTTACGGATGAGGGCGCGTGGCCAGCGGAGCCAAAATTCATTAGTTTCCGAGCTACCGGTCCCACGGCATCCGATTACAGCAGAGCCCGGGGAATCGGACGAACTGTGTGGAGTGGAGCCGGACTCTGTGGAGCCGAACTGTGTGGAGCCGGCCGTGGCGTCATCTTGAGTTCTAAGTTCGCCGCGGTGTGCGCGACATGTGTCGGGGCCCGCTCATTGCCTTCACTGTGGCATTTCTGTTTGCACAATGGCGGCGGAAGTTATGTTTACTCTTGTCAGACACGTGTGGAATTTCGAACTCACCCTACGTCCTTTTCACTAAATGTGCCTAAAAACTTTGTGCTTAAACTCACCTCAAACAAAGGTCGCGAAAAAAAACGCGTAAATAAAAAACATAATAAACGACTCAGACAGGCAGAGTTTCATTATCGAAACAGTGCGTGCGTTAGCAGTTCTTAATAAAGGGCATTGTTGTGCAAACTTACTTGCCCACGTGGTGTTCAAAAATGCGGAATATATGCGCTATAAAAACATTACCGAGGCAAGCGAGACAGTCGGTTGCTGTCTTACTTCAACGCTCCAGCAGCAATGCCGCGTGCTCTGCATACAAGTGTTATTTTGATAATTTTTCAGAACTTACAATTTCTGTTTGTGACTATGTGTTATATTTGATTTTGTATATGTGTTTTTGTATTTTAAAGCGTATAAGCGACTGAGGGTACCATGCATCAAACTGAGCGGTGTGAGCGAATGTGCGGACTAGGACCAGTCATTTCCTTCTTTTTATTTTTATTTTTGTTTATACCGCTGTTTAGTGCTCCTCATAAAACATATGTTGTGTAACTGCAGTGCCACGCTGGGAATTTTGTGCATTGTGAGTCAGCTGCGTTGTTTTATTTACCACGCCTTCAGCCATTCGTTCAATTCTTCCGCGCAGCGTGAAGTCAGCGCCTCTGGCATACATTTGCTTCCTCCCATGCCCGGCATCAGGAAGAATGTTCATTCATTGCCAACAGGTCAGAGAGTATCCACACTTCAATATTTTCATGCGCACCACGAAAACTGGCAACACGTCTACACAGACGGCTCAGTGAACCTTATCAGTTGTTCGGGCTCCGTGGTCATCCCGGCAAGGAATATTATTAATTGGTTTTTGGGGAAAGGAAATGGCGCAGTATCTGTCTCATATATCGTTGGACACCTGAACCACGCCGTAGGGGAAGAGATAAAGGAGGGAGTGAAAGAAGAAAGGAAGAAGAGGTGCCGTAGTGGAGGGCTCCGGAATAATTTCGACCACCTGGGGATCTTTAACGTGCACTGACATCGCACAGCACACGGGCGCCTTAGCGTTTTTCCTCCATAAAAACGCAGCCGAAATCGGAGTTAGGACAACCCTCCAGACTTCTTCGACGGGTGCAAAACTAAGCGCTCTTGATATCGCTGTTTAACATATCAGTCAGGAAAGCGAGCAGCAGTTTTCTGTCTTCACTGATTCCAAAGCAGCTTTCCAAGCGCCTTACAAGCTCCTCTTCTTCGTGGAGCCATTGAACAACTGATGTGGGAAATCCGGCAGCTACATTGCTATTCCATCAATAAAGGGCATGATATTATTCTACCAATGGCTACCAGGACGCACCAACATCGCCGGTAGTCACCACGCGGACGAGGTCGCGCGAACTGCCCATCATGGCGATGATTGTGTGTCGATCCCCTTTACGAGAGCAGACATAGCGGGCAGGCTTCGCAAACTTTGGAGGGGGAGAGAGAGAGAGAGAAATCACGCTTGCCTCGTGGAATTCCTGTCAATTTTCAAACTCTACAATCATTCGACCCTGACGTTCAAGCTCCGGCTTCTCCTCGGCATACCGCGACGTGAAGCAACATTCCTGTGTAGCTAGTGAGTTGGTGTAGCTTTCACGAACCATTACTCCTGTCTAATCGGTATGGCATGTGCCATCTACGGGTAGGAAGAGACTACAACCCACATTCTTTGTGTATGCCTTGCATAGGCTACCGAAAAGCAGTCACTGTGCCGTGCATTGGAGCGTCTAGATGCACGCCGGCTGAGGGAAATGCGCTTCTTTCCTCTGTCTCCAAGTTTCCTGTGTACGTCCTGTTATCGCACGCTGTTTAATAGAGATGTACCAACTATACGGTCAGAAAGTTCTACTACAGGGAAATGAAGATTCTCGGCCACTGGCCTCGGCGATCGTCGACGGTGAAGGCCTCCAAGGCACTGATCCCCTCCATAAGATCGTCGGGCTTGCAGGATAGGCAGTGAGTTCACCGCATGCTTACTCATTTACATACTGACTTCGTTTTCCTGCGACTCCCTTCCCTCCGTCGCCTTTTGTATCGCCTGATCTCTTTCCCGCAGGGCAGGGTAGCAAACCAGTTTCTTCTTCCGGTTAACCTCCCTGCGTTTCTTTCTCCTCTTCCTCCTCCTAATACAAAGAAAAAAATAACAAAAATGGCAACAAATGCGAAAGAAACAGTTCCTAAAGCATCAACAAATCAAATTCAGAGGCAGCTTGCGGTCCGGATTGTATATTTAGGAAGTTTGAGGCCGCCACAGGCTGGATAAATCCCTCGTTACTTTTCCACCCACTGGTGTATTTATAAAGGTCCGTTCCTGAGCTCTTAAATCCCCGCCGTTGACGCGAGGAAAGTAATTGCGTCGTCTTCAGAGAGAGCCACCTTGTGTTCTCATTGCGGTGGCTTCAGCTGAATACACTTTGGAATAGGAAGCGGTAAAGAAAACGCAATCTCCTTTGTTTACGTTCGCAACAGCAATATAGGGCAAGGCAATGAGCTTCCCCAAAAAGTCGTTATTTGTCTTTGCAGCAGTTTTTCTTTCTTTTTGTTCTACGTTGACGGCCGGAATGCTGAAAGCCTTAGGCTGAAAATCCCCTCTATTTTGTTTGCCATGATTTTCTCTGCTTTGTAAACAATAGAATTAACGAAAAGTTTCCGCTGAGCAAACTGTTGAAACTCGTCGGCGTCTGTAATGCTGTCCCTATTTTCCGACTTTATTATTAGTCTTGTCTCAATTTATGTTTCAAGCCATTGTTGTGTATATGATGGATAGTATTTCGGGTGAGTTAGACGTCTTCCCTGAATCATGCTGTTTTGAGCTGCATTAATTCTGCCTATTTTAGAGTGTGCTTGGTTTGGACGCTCCCCGATTCCGCTGAAAGTCAAATAAAAGACCATCAGACCGGCACTTCCGGGACTGTGGAAACCTTCGTGCTTCTTAACCGCGCGTATCGTTGCTTGTACGTTGCACAAGAATTCGTAGCCCTGCATAAGTTTAATTCTTCCGGATTTCACGGTTCAGTTGGGGAAACTAAAAAGTTACCTCCAAGCTGTGGTCTTCAGGTCAACTCTGAAAAGATGCAGCCAAAAGTGGCTTCACATGCAGTCGAACCTTGTTATAACGAAATAATGCGTATAACGAATGAATGGCGATTCCCGTCGGAAGCTAGGTCAACGCGGGCTATAACGAAGCTACGGATATAACGAAGTAATCGCCGGGCCCCTCCAACTTCATTGTAACCGGGCTGAACAGTATAACTAAGTCAGGCTGGAACGCCGGCCAGGCTAAAAACATTAAAAGTGCGGACAATTGGGAAGAGAGAGTATGTTTTCCGCAAGTCTGATGAGAAATTGGATACAATAGCATCAGGTTGCGTTCTATATTAAAGTTTAAAAAGGATCAAAATACATCCACTCAAGAGAGTGAGGGAGGAACATTCGAAAACGCCCTCAAGCAAAGGCATGTTAAGTGTGCTTGCGGGGCATACTGGGTCAACTTGTGAACCGCGGGGCCAATTTGTATTGTACTGTCAGGTTTGAGGCATCGTTTAAAATTAGAACATAGCGAACAATTAAGTATTGCATTTGCATTAGCACTCCCAAAACAGTTTTTCGCAACATAATTCCACTAGTGATGCTCGTCACTTTAGGAAAAGTAGCCTGTAAAAACTGCGCGTATAACTGCAAAAACTGCATTTTAAAACTGCCTTTAATGTGTTTACTTTTTGGAATAGGTGGCCCCAGGAAACCGTTTTTTTCTGCAGGGTAAGCAGAAGAGATTATTAAGTAACGGCCATCACTTCTAAACACTTCATGCGTTGCTGTTGTTGTTAGCCTGTCTTCGTCCTTTCGATCTCACTGCGATTTTTTAACGCGAGATTTACTACCTCAGGCCATCATTGATGGGCGAAGGTGTGATGAAAGGTTTAGTAATGATTAAATTAATGGAAAAAGGTTAGATGATTTTATTAAGTCCAGTAGATAGCGATGGTGTGGTCCCTGCGTCCAGGCTTGGTGAAACACCCGCTGCCTCATAAATGTGGCAGCATGCTCCGCGCAAATGTTTGCTCCTGAGAGCATATTCAATACAAATTTTTGCATTACAGCATAAAAACAATAGTCTTTCACAAAGCTGTTACATTATTTTGTCATGTTTTTTTTTTCACCTTATATCTTTTCCCATAAAACAAGGACCTTCGTCTTTCATGCGACAGTATTCGGTGAAAATTTCTTGTAGTTCTTGCCCGTAATTTTTGTTTGTTTTTTATATAGCAGAAGGACTTTGTTTGTTTGTTTGTTTGTTTGTTTGTTTGTTTGTTTTTGTTTGTTTGTTTGTTTGTTTGTTTGTTTGTTTGTTTGTTTGTTTGTTTGTTTCTCAGAAACAAGCGGGCAAACGCTACGTAGTAAAGGTAAGCGGTGTAGAGACCACTGAAAGGAAGGCCTGTTGAGTAATAAAGGCTAAATATTTTGTGTAGAAATGCGTGTATTTTTTATTTTTACTACAGTCACATACTTTTTAATCATAAAAGAGCACCGCAAAAAACGGCGTGAACAAGAAGCAACAGTGAAGACAAGACTGGCGCTACCTTTCGTGTCGTGTTTGCTCTGCCCTCAAATGGGCCAATTATGAACCAACTGGCTCCAATCGAAATTTTATGCGAAATACGTACTTTTACGTGCACGCCCCTCAACTAAGTTAAGGTAATTAAATAAGATAAATTAATAATTGCCACAAAATCGTCCCTGGTTTTTTCTTCAGCCTCTTGAATAGGTTTTAGTTCAATTTCACTGTAGTTATGCGTGGTGTTTGTTTAGGCCTAGTAAAAAATAGGCAGAACATTACAAAATCTTTTTTCTGTATCACAAACAGCAGCTGTTGAAATATCAGTTAAGTTTTGATAAAGTTAGAGCTGTTTTGAGGGGTGATCGAGGAAAGTTGTATTAAACCTCTAGCTCTCTGGAGTGGTCTTGTGAGATATGGTTATGTAATGCTTACTTTTTAACAATAAGTTAAAGGCAACAAGCGGCAAAATTTGAAGCTCGAGTGCCTTGCTTCTGCACGGAGTGATTGGCATATGAATATTTTTCCCTTCGTTTAAGCCACAAGAACAATCGAAAAGACCTTCCCTTATTCTTCTGTTGTCGAAATTAACTTTGGGCCGATCTTTGGAGGAGTATCGGAGACCCAAAAGTCGCGCAAGGAAAACGTCACTTTGGGACTCTCAGTACCAGCTGCCGAAAAGATATAGACTTCATGGCTGGAAATCGAGACTCCTACCTTCAGAGTTGGACCAGCATAAGGACGAACACACTTTCTGACTAAACACACCTTCCAGAAAACAGTGAAAAGAAGCCAGCCCATAAAATAAGCATGGAAATCAGCGCCTAACCCACATTACTGGTGGTTCTTGTTTGGCGCCTACTTTTTTTTTTTGTGGAAAACGGTGAATCCGCCTTCGAAAACAAAACGAATCATTTTTTTCAGGACTGCTGCTTTTGTCTTTCTAGTTGTTCACCCGGCATGCACATTTAAGAGAATGAACCCTACATACTGAGACTCCTCTGCATACTATCGAATGAGAAGCGATAGCAAACGAAATTCTGAACTTAAGAAGAACGCATTACGAGCTTCTGAACACCAAAACTTTCGCACCTCGCCTCACTTTTCGCCTGCAATACCAAGAAAATGCTTTCAACCCCGAATGCGAAGTCTTTGTAGATTCTGTTAGCCAATGCCGTGTGTGAGGTGTCCGAACTACCTCTTGATAAAAAAAAAAACTAAGATTTCAGCACAGACAAGATCGAGTCGAAGTATATCGCGAATACGCCCCTGGTGTTCGGGCGCCTTAGCGTTTTTCCTCCATAAAAACGCAGCCCCCGGGTTCGAACCCGACCGCGGCGGCTGCGTTTTTATGGAGGAAATACGCTCAGGCGCCCGTGTGCTGTGCGATGTGAGTGCACGTTAAAGATCCCCAGGTGGTCGAAATTATTCCGGAGCCCTCCACTACGGCACCTCTTCTTCCTTTCTTCTTTCACTTCCTCCTTTATCCCTTCCCTTACGGCGCGGTTCAGGTGTCCAACGATATATGAGACAGATAATGCGTCATTTCCTTTCCCCAAAAAACCAATTATTATTATTATTATTATTATTATTATTATTATTATTATTATTATTATTATTATTATTATTATTATTATTATTATTATTATTATTTGTATTATTATTATTAATATTATTATTATTATTATTATTATTATTATTATTATTATTATTATTATTATTCAGTGCGCATGGGGAAATATTCGCTCTGCATTTCGTGGAAGAACGCCATAGTTCCTTATCTCTAGTGCTCCGCGAACCGACAGTCGCGTTTGTATAGTTGCTTTTTCCAACGTTGAAGCTCACTTTTGTTGTTTCCGTGTCGGTACCTAAACTAGAAAAAAATTAGCTGGGTTACCATCAGCGATGCTGCATTCAGCGCTAGCCGGAAGCCCAGCCACGCCTCAACATGATATTATTTTTCCTTACTTAGTTATAGCCCTTACTCTCTCGTTCTCTGCCACCGATATGCGCGAAGAAAGTGCTCGTGTGAAGAGCTGAGTGTTGAGAGGAGGAGGGAGAGAGAGGAGGACGTTCATTGAGAGCGGCAGGTTAAGATGCTCCGAAGATACAGGGCCATACAACTACGGCGCAAGGCTTTCACTGGCTCCGTAGTCCACGCGTGGCTCCGCGAAGGGTGCATGAGGGAGAGCACTCAATGTGCTGTTGGCACGATTTTGCAAGGAAAGAAAAGGCCTAAGAAATATGTCGTAGGCTGGTGCGATGCTTGCTGCTGTCGTAGCTCAATACTTGAAACATCGAAGGCGAACACTGAAGGGGGTTTTGTTGATCCGAGCGCAACTTAAAAAGACAACGCTAAATTGCGCCTCTTCTTTCGAAATTCAAATTCTTAATTTCGCAATAGGAACAATTTCTGCCAAGGTCAGTCAGGAAGGACAACTGCACTTACGCATATGGAGGACAGTTAATTTTTCCGCTACCGACTCCTGAGCTTCTGCTACTATCTCTGGCGAATTTTTTTTTTTAATATTCCATGTTTGGGTCAGGATCTCAAGCGAAAATTTGACACTGCTTTCGTGCTGGCACCGAAGTGAGGCAATTTTCAAGCGGCAGAATACGCTACCCCGTAATTTTTTCATTACTCGCGAGAGTTTTGCAACGTGCAGTTTTAAAAAGGACCGAGCGCTCATATTCGGGCCCACCCTGAAGCTACGGTGTATCGCAGCTCTTTGCGTAAGAATGGCTTCGCTGCCAGCTTTGTTTTCTGAAAGCCTTGGCCACTTGTTTCTCAGTTATTGTAACTCTTTGAATGTCCAGGAAAACAGAGTCCAGCATACGATAAAGAAATAGGACACTAAGTAAAACGATAATGGTGGATTTCGAAATTATAAGGTTTTTCAGCGTGCTACCCATCTTGTGTTACAAACGCTGGTCTAAGAATCAAAAGATAGCAGAGATTTGTCGTATTCCCTCGCATCCTGTACAGTCGAACCTCGTTATAACGAAATATTCGATATAACGAAGGAATGATCATTCCCACTGGAAGCTCGTTCACCACTGCCCAAGCAGCACAGGTACTGCTTGAGTAGCTATAACGAAACTACGGCTATAACGAAGTAATCGCCGGGCCCCCTAAACTTCGTTATAACGAGGTTCAACTGTATAGCATGAGAAGCGCAAGTATAAATAGATGGCGTTATTAGGAAAAACTTGTGGGAAACTGGTCCCGCCGCATGCTTCCTTATGACTAAGCCGTTCAAATGCATCGCTAATTTGCAACAGGTGTGTGTGAATGTGGCGTTCAAATTTCCTTGCTTTCCGTATGTGAACTTTGCATTCACAGTACCGGCATGTAAATTGGATTAAAGCGCGGAATTCTCTATAATCTGGGGCAAAATGCGCAGCAATTTTCGCATAGCTCCTGCGCTGTGGTATTGACGCATATTTAAACGGCGATAGAATTTTATTGCATAGTTGTTCATAATGACTCTTTAAGCAACATTCAAGGCCTTCCTTGAAATATAGAAAAATAAATGATCGCACGTTTCTGACTTCATTGCTTTTTAGTTGACCACAAGACAACTAAATAAAAATAATTTTCGGAAAACCCTTAATATGTGCACTACTGAAAGGTTATTGGTGCCAAAAACTTGCGTAGCACGCTTAGGCTAGGTCGATTCTGTACAATTATGAGTAATTGAGACAGAAAGAGCTGGTCTCATCCCATGCACGAATAAGTGCTCGAGTCCCATTTAGCTGACTGGTTGCCGAATAGGTCCCAATGCAGGTAAGTTAGTCGTCATATAGGCAAATTCTACATTTGAGCACACCTGCACCTGAGTGAGCTTTAGCGAATTTGAACACTCCAAAACTTCAGAGAAGTGAGGGGCATAAATTGGCAGTTTCGCCACGTGTAACACGTAAACAAGTTCCTTTCACGTGGCGCAGCTTGGCGGGTATGCAAATTTTACTAAGTGGCTTGAACGCCAAGTTCTGAAACTAATTTTGAAGGAAAACGCAGCCGCCGCGTTTCCATGGAGCCGAAACGCAAAAGACGCCCGTGTGCTGTGCGATGTCAGTGCACGTTAAAGATCCCCAGGTGGTCGGAATTTTTCCGAAGCCCTCCGCTACGGCACCTCTTTCTTCCTTTCTTCTTTCACTCCCTCCTTTATCCCTTCCCTTACGGTGCGGTTCAGGTGTCCAACGATATATGAGACAGATACTGCGCCATTTCCTTTCCCCCAAAGAACCAATTATTTTTATAAGGAATGGTGGACTAAGTAATGAAATGTAGCTGCGGCTGTCGTCTGGGCGCACAAATCAAACCATACTATTGGCGCTAATTGAAGGGCAATATACTTAGAGGAAAATGCGCTAATTAGAACCAAAAAAAGCTTACTTATTATCCGAGTCTACGGCATCAATTAAGAAAAAGCTTTAACATTCCTCACTTTGGTACATTTCTTATTGTGTAAATAGTTTGTATATATTACTTCTCCCCATATCCTCTCTTCCTGTCCCCTCACCTCTTTCATTTCATTTCTCCATTCTGCCTGCTATCCTTTATTTCCGCTGCCCCAGCTCAGGTGCTTCAGTATCGATGGCAGATGCCGGTGCTAGCAAAAATCTTTTCCTTCCTTTTTGCTATTATTTTAATAAAAACCACTACCACCATCAATTAAATAACTCGAATTATTGAGTAGCGCTCAGTCGCGTGTGAATGAGTCAGTGAAACGTCACAAGAACGACACAGGCTCAGAGTAATTAGTCTTGATTGGCCTATCTTGTCCCTGGCTCACTTCAGAATGTCAACGGACACTCCAATAAGCAGGCTTATTTCCATTTTCTTCGTTGAAGTTGCTTCCTCAACAAATTGTGGATACCTACTATAAGGTGCCACAATCGATTTCTTACGAGAACAACGGCTTTCATTTTGATTTAATGAGATGTAAAACTTAGTAGCGCGCCTGGGTCACCTCGTCCGTGGTGCTTTGACAATTGTGAGTGGAGTTCCTGGTTGAAAGTCTTCATTTTATCACTTGCGCTTGAGTTTCGAAGGCTCACCGTGAAAGCGGATCTATTTGAAATTCAATTTCCCAATTGGTTTGAGTGCGCACCATCAGCAATACTTTTCTGTGATGCTGGCGACCAGAACAAGTGGTCAGCTGCTAGTTTACGATTCGGAATATTAAACGCTCAAATTGATAACGATATACAGGAAACTTGAATTCCGGTGCGTTGTTTCCTCGCGGAACTCAAGGCTGCGAAGCAAAACGTTTTATTCATCGTTTGCAAATTTCTTTGAGGTTACATAAAATGGTGAGAACTTTACACAGTCGCGCCGTGAAACTCTATGAGTACGCCTCCCTTTAAAAAATTTTCTGCAGAAAGTCCATAGACTGTCCATAGACTTCTGTCTATAATGTCTATAGACTCTCTTTAGACAAATCCTAGATAATCTATAGATTTATGGCCATGCACTTTTAGTAGACTTTTGTCTATTGACAGTCTATAGACTATAAATAGACAAAAATATCTATAGGAAGGCAATGGAGTCTATAAGAAGTCTATAGACTGTCTATAGACGATTTTTACAAGAGCTGAAGCGGCATCTGGAAGTGAATTTACAGTACCGATTACAGGCTTGCAGCCAGGTTAGCAGCAAACATCAGCGACAACGCCAAGCAGTGGAGTACATATACTTAGAGATTTTATATTATTGTACTAACGACACCTTGTCGCGGCGAACCTCTTTTATTATAAATGTCGAACAGTAATTGTGTCCTGCGAATGCATTGCTTCATATAACGCGAATGGCGCATCCTTGAAAGAGGCCGTTATCGCACAGGCTCCTCTGCATTGTAGTTCAGTCGGTAAACGCGAGAGTTTCTCATGCGATGATGTTTGTCTGCGAGAAACTTTCGCATGCAATTGTCGCTTTGTAACCGAGATGGGCTTACGTAAAATCGGTCGGTACCTCGTCTGCCTTTTAATCGAGGCAGTAACTAAGAAAAGTGCGTCAATTTGTTTTTATCTCGACTACAGTTGCCTTGAACGATAAACTAGTTGTAAAACTACTGATTTCGCATTGCAATAACGTGCACACATTTGCTAGGTTTCAAGTTTTTAAAACTGAAGTAGAGGTGAGAACAAATCATCTTAATAGCTATGGCGAACATAGAGCGTGCTGAAGCGAGTAGGCGAAAGTACTGATTGCAATTTATGTCGCTCTTTTGATTTGACATTGTCCGTGAGTAACGTGTTCATAATCCCTCGCATGCTAACTTCATGATTTGTAGCCAGAGTAGAGAGAATAAGTGCATAAAAACAAAATACAAAAAGTTAAATTTTGACACACGAGCGGCAATTGAGGAACGACGCCTGCTTACAACAGGAAGGCGAAGCTAATTATGCACTCTTTTCGGAGTCTATCAAACATTCCTGGTGTTTCGTTTTTTTTTATTTTTGAATTTTTTCAAATTGTGGCCTCTTAAAAAGATTGGTTCATCGAAAATCGAGTTTTAAAGTGTCTGAGGAACACTTCGTGCAAAGAGGCATGGTGTTGTCCAAGACTCCGATTTCTACCTAAAACATACGACTGTTATTTCTGCCATCAGGGATTACTTAATGCACTACTGGGGGCAAAAGTTTCCGGGATGCGAGTTCTAGGAAAAAACGTTTATTGTAGCTCAACCTCGCTACCCAGTCGCCTGATATTGTATGAAGGCATTAAAGGCCGAAATGTCTCCTTCCTCTCTTCACAATATCAGGCGACTGGGTAGCTGACGTGGAGCTACAATAAACGTTTTTCCTACAACTCGCGTCCCGGAAACTTTTGTCCCAGTAGTATACCGGCATATCTGCGCACACGGAATTTTTCGCATTTGGACGTTGACGAAATCAACCGCCGACGGTCAAAATCAAACCCGCCCATTCGTGGCCAATTAAGAGCGAAATTGCTAAATCACTGTGTCATTGCGGTTGTCTTTTTAATTGTCCGGTGTTTTTGTGGAACGCAAAAAAAAAAGCATCATTTCCTCAATCCATGGTACGCTTATGGATCCGATTACAAATTATAGTCGTGATTAAGAGCGAAGCGCAAAAATTCTCAGTATACCTATCTTTTGTGTATTCCTTCTCCTAAAAAATATAGGACCGACAATTGTGTAAAAGCCAGACGTTTTCAAGGAGTTGTTTTCACAGTATTTTTCCTGAATTCAGGCGAGCGAAATAAAGAATAATTATTCTGCGCAGAAATTTAGCCAAACAGCTGGGCATTATCTATGACACGATACCTAGAGAAAGGTGCGAGCAATCAACTGAATATACAGCTTGAAGAGAACTGCAATAATTTTCGTCATGACTTTGCGGCTAAACGCAAAACATTTCTCAAACTTCTACGATGCGACAGATACCCAGCGTGTACCAGACCGGGTCTACTGCAGCTAGGAAGATGAGAAACTAAAAAAAAAACAGGCGCATTTTTTTAACTGGAATTAGATAAGCACGAGTTCAATGTGTGGTGCCGGGAACATCAAAACTACCTTTATATCCTACGCACAGTAAAAGCGATACTCAAAACCCGTTTTTTTTTCTCTCGAAATTGGTCATTCATCATGTTTGTGTTTTCTGCACGCGTGACTTTTCAGGAAACTTTTATCCATCAGCGGCACACTTTGAAAAATACACGCCGCTCCGCCTTCAAGACAGCTCTGCCCATTTTTGCTTCATGCTCCCTGTTCTGTTACCGTCAAAAAATGCCGGAGCGTTATCTCACCTGAGGGATCCGATAGAGAAGGTTATCAGTGGGGCACCAGGCTCATAGCACCGTCTTCTTCAAAGACCCTTGTTTCTTCCGAGTAGAAGTAGTTGCTCCAACTTCTCAGCACAGTTCGCGCACACACCAGCGGCTTCAAAGGGCCCGTAAAACAACACAAACAGATGGAGTCAAATCTGCATTAAACGCTCTTGTCCGAAGTGTTTGGAAACGTCGTGAAAAGTCCTGGAGCCACACGCGCTGAGGACAAAGGCACTTATCGTAGAGGGCGAACAACCGTTTACGAGTATAAAATCAAAGGGATTAGAAATTCCGTCACGTGTGCTGATGATCTTTCCGACATGCCAGTTCACGCATCTTCAACGCAGACTGGGATAAATCACGGCAAGAGGCAGCAGAGCGGCCGGAACAGGGCAGAGTTCATTCCTGGCTTGAACACCGCAACCACGAGCGCAACAAGTTGATAAGCAGTTGTTGCGCGGCAGCCCACTTTTTCACTTGTGGCGTTGAGTTCGCAAAACAGAGGAGGTGCACTTCTGATCTTCCAAAGTATTATAAGGAGAAGTTCTGTGTGGCAACGTGAAGCAGTTGCAAATATTTTTCGCACATTCAAGACAGAGCTGACTGGAAAGAATCCCAGCGAGAAACTCGTGAATACGTAGCAGGTTTGCACGCAGCACTCGTGACCGAGAAGTTAACTTTGCAACAAATTATTTTCAGGAGTTATCTCGCAGCGCTGAAAGCGCGCACGAAGATGAGAACACTGACATCAACGTTGGCCTCTGCTCTAAGCACGGCATTGGCAGCGTTGCTACAATCCAGCACTCAGGAGCTAAACCAGCGCACCGCCCACCAGCCGCGGCTCGAGCTTGGAGCCGTCTGAATGAGACCGGAGTTCGCGGCCCGACCCAGCGTGCCCGGAGAGGCTCAAAAAGAATAAGCGACACGAGGAGGCGTGACGGCCGCGCCGGAAACCGGAAGCGCGTTATGACGTCACGAGCACCACCATCCCCTTCTCCACCTCTTCCACGCGCACTTCTCCTTCGGCGTACCAGGCGAGTTTATGCCGACTCCCTCGAACTCCTGCCGCCCATCGAACCCTACTCTCCCCTTTTCTCTTTCTGTTCGCGGTGTTGTGTCTGGCGTTCGCCGCCTCCGCCTTGCTCGTCTCCTCTTCTTCCCTACCCGGGGAAGTGGGTTCTCTTCTTTTTTTTTCTTTCGAGCTTCGCTCGCGAGAAGAGTGGAGTAACAGTGCGACCGCTGGGGTTTCATCATGAGAGAAAGTACGAAAAGGAGGCCTTGGTCGTTTATCGCTTCGATCTCATCGTCATTCGTCATCGGTTTCACCACGCGTCAATGGCGCTTGTCTGATGAATGGGAGCTCGCGGGTTCGATTCCTAGTGGTAGCAGCCACACTTATAGGCGAAATACGTAAATTCATCGACTAAAATTTACCCGATCTAAGCACTAGGATTCATTTTTGTACCATCGAATGTCGGTCGGTCTGCAGTCTCGTGTCACGTGGTGCGTCCGCGTTTGTTCTCTACGCCGTCGCGACTATCGGCACTGCTTTCTTTCATCTCGCATCATCGCTTTACACACTACTTCTTTCTCTCTATCTCGGCAAAAATAACAGAAATAAATTGCGTTTGAATTTGAGATGGTTCCAGTGGAACCACACTAATTAGAGTGCTTTTGCGGACGGCTGAAATTACCATGGTCTCCTGTAAAACAGGTTGACCACAAAAACAATAGAAGACAGAGCAAGATGAACATCGAGAACACACAAAACTATGAAACAGGAACCTATGACATAGTTTCTTGTTTCGCGCTTTATCTGACGCTCGTAGCCTGAAGAAAAGCTCCTTGAACTTTAATAACAGCTTAAGAGAGAAAAAAAATGAATGGAATTAAAGTTTGCGAGATGCAACTAAAACGTATTCATGCCTATGTTCAACGTCAGCGCGCTTTCATGGGGGAGCACTTAATTCGTAAGCTGGCGATGGCGGAAAGAATAGTGTGACGTTACGGAAGCACTGCTCGGAGATACGGAATGTTGGGAGCGCAAAACATTAAACAAGAACTAGCACCAAAGGCTCTTACATTCTATTAGTACTCTTCGATGCTTCCTGCCATGAGTGTTTGGATAAAACAGAATCTGTGGAATTTGTAGAGAATTTGTAGAGACGGTTCATTGAATTTGCCCACATTTGTTGGCCTTTCTCGACAGCGCAGCCATCGTGCAGGGAGGCAAGTAGGTATAAAAGGGCAGTTGTCACCTCAGCGGACACCATTGCATCGACGCCGCTCCGTCGTCTCTCCAACTCAGCAAAGCCGCAGCCCATACTAAATGTGCTCTCGATTTCCGCTAGATGGCGCTACTGTACCTCGGGGAGGGAATCCCGGTTTTCGTACGGGACAGGGCGGGAAAAAAGGCGCGCGGTACATGGAGCAAGCGAGGGCGGAAACGGATCCCCACAAAGCTGAAAGGGTTACGCAAGCCTTTCGGTTCTCGAAAGTGTTACTAAAAAGCGAAGAACGCTCATAACCTGGTGGTACGTCGCCGACAAGTGAGGTGAAAAGCCGAGGGGCACCCGAAAAGAGCTAGAACACTTTCCGGTCACGTCTATTGCAATAAATCTATCCGACGGCTGATTTCTTCGGCAGCGATCTTGGCATTCACTCTACGTTGCTTAGCTCCACTTTGTATTCAGTAACACGCACCCTACTTGTTTTCTACGATGTATACGCGCAAACGGTAGCCAGTACGACAGCTTTGAACTTTTATCGTCATTGGGAACGCAGGATTTTTACGCATTCAATGGGAAAATATAAAGCTAAACGTGAAAGTGCCATTCTGAAGCAAACGAAAGAAATAAACAAATTCGGGATGGCTTTTCTTTCAGTCTTCATCTAAAGATAGGAACCAGTCATGTTGTTCGTTTGAATGAAAGAAAAGGGTGCATTGCCCATAGAATATATGCTGACGGGTAAGGAAAGGGGTTGGAAAATGCCGAGGAGAAGCCTATGAGCCGTGCTATGGGTTGAGAAAGTGAGGAAGGGGTACCCACTACGATCAGTTGTAAAAACACAAAAAATTCCTCAAATGCTGACGCGTGCAGTAAAAGATTGTAAGAGTGTACGAAAGCATGATTTTCATCGGCGCCTTGAACTTTTCATGGTTTTCAATTTTTTTTAACTTCGAGATTTGACTGCTAGGACGAAGGTCCTTTAAACCCTTGCGCGCATCCCTCCTCAACATTGGATTAAATTTATCCCCCAAGTATTCCTACGCACCGACCCTAATCACCTATAACTTTCTAGGCTGTTATGAACGGCTGATTGTTTGAGAGACTTCTATGAATGTTGTGGTCGTGTGTTGTTTTTAATTGTATTACCCCTCATAAAATTGTCCCCAGATCTTTAAACAGAGATTCACTCTACGCAAAAATTTGTGGGATGGAGGAGGAGATTTCAATTGCAGTTGAAGCGCAAATTTACCATTTATTCTATTTTTGAGTACAAGTTCCAAGTAGCGGGGACGACAAGTGGGCATCCACAAACGCTAATTAACGCTTGTTTTAAAAACCCCCTATTGGGCGAGTTTATTCCCCTGAAAGTGGGACAATGGTGGCGGACACAGCGGCCTCTGCGATATGCGCTTATTAGAAAATAAATCCTGATTACTGGCCACACGTGAAGAACTTTGTAGATAACGAACGTGCTTAGTCGGGAACTTTCCAGAACGTTTTATGGTTGCCCCTGCACAACCACTATCGCCCGCCAACAACCTTGTCAACTCCAGCAAATTTGCGCGAGATAGCTTGCCCGGGAGAGGCACAGAAAAACGACAAGGCTGATCGGCGGCAGGAAAAGGATATAACATCGGTCCTAAAAGCAAACATGCACTTTAAAGCCGTCGCTAAAAAAAGTTAAATGTGAAGGCGAAGGTGAAGGAATAAAAACGAGATTGCTCGAATGCAAATCAATATAGCATTCCTGTTCCCTTAGTTCGTTCTATTATAGTTGGATCTGATGCTCCCCTTATAGACGAATCTCGGCCTTTGTTATGATACATCTCTATCTTTTTTGTCCTTGTTGTTTGCTCTTTGCATTTCTCTTTTGGAAAAAGTAGTGTACGAGGCACTCTCTGAGCTTGTGGAAGTGACATATTGCTGACTTCTTTTGGTTCTGTGCTTATACTGACTGAGATTTCAGTCTTATAAATAAATATTTAGATGTCTGCGCATGTGTTGTCATTCCCGGGTATTGGCTCTCGTCCCAGTTCAGTTTGCAGTTTTCAATTTCCTGGGCTAAAATTAACCTGAAGCCTTCCCCAGAGATAAACCTCAGCAAGCTTCGAGCTAAGGGACGTAGAACAATGAACAGACTACGCCATCAGAGTCGTTTGTTCAAGCCTTTTTCCACTGAGACATTTGAAGACCAATACGAGTCTCACATCTCCTACGCAGACGATGCCGTAAGCTTTTTTTTTGCATTTTTGCAAGGGCCGTAGAGACCGAATACGGCGTAATAGCTTCCGATAGTAATTTTCTTTCCCATGGCCGTGTATAGAAAACTCGAAAAAGGAGAAAAATAAATAAAGCAAGTGAAAACACCCATTTCATACTAGGGCCAATATGGTGTGTTTGGGAGGAATGCCTAAAAAGCGCATCCCCCGAGGCAGCCGGGGAGCAGCGCTTGAAATTAAATTTTTCAGCCGAGAGAACAAAGCTTAGCCAATAGGGCGTTACTTCTATCGCAGAAAAAAAATAATAAGCCGCTTAGAAGGGACAAAAATAGGGTGATGCGCCTTTCTCCCGAGTGTAATTAAAACTCATGCTCATCTATTGACAAACTTACTTCCTTCCCACGTTTGTGCCATCACGCCCACGCTCGAACTCAAGCACCTCCGCTCACAGAAAACGCCCACGACAACGGGGAAAATAGGGCATGAAACACCACAGCATTGGAGACGTTTTACACGCTCCATCACAAAAATTCACGCGTTGTAAGCACGGCTTGTGTAAGATTAGGACCGCTAATTTTAAAGGAATGACATTTGTGGAGTTGAAGTGCAGAGCAAGCAAAAATAATGTATTGTGGCTTTAGAGGTAGGAGCTTTATTACTCGACGCAGCTTTTGCATATTACGGGGAGAAAATGAGGCAATGTCACAAGTAAATGTTTCATCTCCGCAGCATGGGAAGTGCTTTCAGGAAGAAAATTTGCAATATCGGGTGCTTAGCGCCATTTTTTTAATAAGTAGTATCTGCTTGATCATTAAGCGTAGTGTCTTTATTTTTTTAACTCTGCCGCGCAATTTGCATGCGACAGATATGACTTACATTATATTATCGGGAACTGCTGCACGCTAGCAATCGATGCGCCTACAGCATCCTCAAAAAGCCCGTGACGACTCTCTTCTCATATCGAAATCGTAAGCAAACTACAATGTGATTGGAGCCTTAGTTTCTGTATAAAGCGAAACTGAGTCTCGTTTACACGAGGTGAATGTGCACAGTGCATGGGCGGAGTGCTGTTGCGACCGTCTTGGGGATTGCGTGGCTTAAGAGAATTGCAGATGATGTGATTGTTAACAGATTGACAACGCTGCCAGTTAGAAGCTTTTCTCAAGATGGTATGAGACGGAAAATAAAACTGATTCGATTTGATTTCATTGAAAATTGACGAATAAAAGTAGTAACTGTAGACATGTAGGTTTCACTGTGGGTTTCAACATCCCGAAGCGACTTGTATTTAGAAATTCTGTTTTAGAGGCCTCCGGAATAATATATGACGCCTAAAGTTATTCAACGTGGGTTGACAGCGCACAGTACACGGACGGAATATGACCGTTACGGCCGGGATCGAACCCATGACCTAGAGAACTTCAGCCGAACGCCAAAGCCACTGAAACCCTACGGCAGCTCTGTATGTATGGTGGTAATGGAGAATGCGTGTAATGATAATGAAACAAAGAACAGCTTAGCTGAATATATATCTTTAGAAATGGATTACAAAACTCAGAAAATCTGCATAACGACATGCATGAATTGAACCTAGCTGCGCAGAGGTATTGACTGTAAATCAGGAATATTTCACCGAGACATTTGGTGCATAAACCACTCACGTCCCCTTCTGACGTGCCCCGAAATTCTGGATAAGTGCGTTTTTCAACGGGAAATAGTTCATGAGCTCTGTTTTTTATATATCATAAGATTTGGCTTTAACAGTTATTGTATCCGCAGAACACCCATCGACATGTTTGCATTTTTCGCTATAAACGTTTTTGCTATTGTCAAAAGCGTTCCTCATTGCTTTTTTGGAATGAACTACCACCTCCAATATTTCCGTAACAGTACCTTAGAATTTTTCACAAACACTTCACAGCTAAAACTGATGTCCAAGAATACAGGACGTGTGCTTCTTGTTTGCTTTTTTAAGAGTATGAGAGGGGGGGAAGGGAGATCTAGAAAGATCAGCTGATCCGCAACTTTCGGAAGGAGGTCCTTCGGTTAGAATTCGTAAGTGTTTAATCAATTCAGTTCATACAGGTTAGATGTGCATCCCACAGAAAGAAATACTTGTTGGTCTACCCTTACAAAAATGATCTATAGACTGTCTGTGGACTTCTTATAGACTATTTCCTGTAGATATTTTCCTTTCTTTATTCATGGTCAATACACTGTCAATAAACAAAAGTCTACTGAAAGCGTATGGTCATAAATCTATAGATTGTCTATAGACTTTCTGTAGGAGTTGTATTGCCTATGGACAACTCTATAAGATTTGTCTATAGAAAATCTATATACTTTATCAACAAAAGTCTATGACGGTCTATAGACTGTCTAAAAAATTTTGTAAGGGTACACGTGAGGAAAAAGTTCTCACGGCGGCTGATTAGACGCATTGTTGATGGGATATTGCCTTGTTTATGGAACATTTCTTTCAGATCGCATGAAAGGTGCAAGAAACTCTTTGTTTTTCTCTTGCCAGCCAGGACAACTTTTCTAACATCGAATATTAGATACAGACATATACTTGCTGTGTGCCCTCCCTCATAATACCTTTGTTTCGTCCTGAAGGCAAGTTGGGGGCAGGTGCTATAGAGTGAGGCCAGTGGCGAAAAAAGAAGCGTTTGTGTTTGCGAGGCTTCCGCTATTCACGAGCGCATAATATGAGCACTTGGAGGGCTCTGCTGAATCAGGAGTACCCTCCTGGAATAACTGCAACGCTCGAGACCTATATTGGCAACCTAGGAAAACAACTGTTTTCTTGGAAAGCGCCATCTGATTTGTTCCTTCTGTTGAGACGTCAGGAAGCATTCAGAATACCGGGCATTTGTGTCAAGCAATTGTTTTATGTTTCCGCACCACTCACGTGTCGCAACAAGGACCTAAAAAAACTAGCTTTTGTTTGTTTGTATATTAGCTGGAGCGAAAAATAAATACAAGGGTCCACCGTGCTTAGCCTGTCTCCTTCAGGGACACTGAAGATAATAGGATTTCGATAAGGGAATGTATCGATAGAGTTCTGCAATTCAGTCACAAACCAACCACTGTAACCAAAAAACGGCCCTTGTATAGGCTAGAAAATGCCGAAAATTGGCAGTTGCTTAACTTGGCTAGCCCTGGAATTCAGCAAAAAGCTTCTGCACATATGGTTACTCATCACGTGGCTTCACATCCCCCAATCGGAAGTTTTGAAGGTCAAAGATCGACCCAAAGGTCACCTAATGTCAAAGGTCAGAGGTCAAGGGTTCGACACCATAACTGTACCACAAAGGGTCATACATGGCTATCCTTGGTTGGGCTGAAGGTGGTTCAAAGTCGTTGTGCTGCCTACCCGAAGACTGCTTTACCTAGCGTATAGTGAAGCTTTTCGCTTCAATATATTGGTGAGTGAATTTTCGCCACGTAAGGCGTGACAAGAGTTTTATTGGCGAAGCATGCTATGTAATGCTGAGGCCAGTGCTGCACAAGGCACAGTGAGGATTTGAGCAAAAAGAAAGACTTATTTTGACGGTCGTCAACCTATCATACCTTGTTGGTTGTTCTTCAGAAGCTTGATAGGCTTATTTGCTAGAAATCCGGAAAGATATCCATTGGCTTGACAAGCGTTCTCTTAGGCTCAGTCTCTGATTCGTTTTCACGTCTGAGTCAATGGCCTCTTCGCGTACATGGAAACGACACAGCGGGAGATGCATTGCGACATACGGCTTTCACTGAAAGGCACCTGAGACGTGTGAGTGCCGGTAAAGGTCAATGTTTGATGCACGGTCGATGCCTTAAGTGCTGATGCAACTCTTTCCGGGAGTTCGCCGACTCCGTCTTAAGCACATGAACGGTTTCGTAGCATCGATTTTAAGCCCGCAGGTTTAGCCGTAAGCTGCCAGTCCAGGTGTTTGACAGTCGTCTCCCTGGGGTGCAAACAGAGCATGAGTGATGCGTCATATATTCGGACAGTACCATCTTCAAAGAGCCAAATGTTCCTGGAATGTTTATGCAAACATCCAACCTTACCTTTCTATAAACTATCCAGGAAATTTCTTCATACTTTGAGATTGGCCCATGATGGCCTCAGTTGCGTATGTGCCATAAAACCCAACACAACACACATCTAACACTTTATAGATAGAGAGATAGATAAAGAGGAGGAGGGAAAGGAAGTGATGTTAACCAGAAAGGGGTTCCGGTTGGCTACCCTGCACTGGGGAAGAGGGATTAGGGGACTAAAAGGAGGAAGAGAGAAGGGGGAAAAGGCATAACACACACACGCACAACGCTGTCACAATCTGTCACTCAATCCAGTCGCTCTCAAGTAGGCACTTTATAAATATCATAGGAACCGGTGACATCAGCGACAAGGATTTTTAAAGAAATCTGACGCAATTTCAAAATGAAATTAAATATTGGCTTAGGAAAGTTCATATAGTCTAGTAGCATCGAAAGCCAAAATAGTGTGCTAAAACTAACTATATTTATCCAGGCCTGTTAGAAACAAACTGACGTATCCATGCAGAGGAGGCCCATACGTGCAGATAGGGAGCGCACCCTTAAAAATATTCGTAGCTACGTATCTACCAAATCGTATTGATTGCCCACTCCTTGCTACAGAACCAAATGGACTGACGGCTAATAGACGGAGCGTTGGGTAAGGATAGAATTAAGAGAAATTGAGAGAAACTGACAACCGCCTCGAGAGCTATAGCTGTTGTTACGAAACGCTAAAGGCCCTCTACAGTCAACATTTAGTGGTTGTAAAAAGTTCATTGCTCCAAACGCAACTTAAAGGTCGCGTGTAGAGATGGCGACGTGGTTCGTAATGCTTGTCGGTACCGTGTCTCGCAATCTGGATCACTGGGGAAGTGAAAGCTATGGACCATAAAATTGACCGCTTTAGTACGGCGCCCTAGATGCACTCTCGTCATGTATCGAGCGCCGAAGAAAACTCTGAAGTTGCCTCGTTAAAGTAAATGAGCTCTCGCTGATGGCAAGCTATTCAGCTAAGTGCGCTGTACTCTCCGTAATAGTCGCGATAACGGACAGGACAAGGCTATTTTTCCCGGTTGACCGTAGCGCGAAAATAAGACGCAATGGCTGACAAGTACTACACTGATGACGTACGAGCTCAGGGCTGAATCTGCTGCCGTAAAAAATATTTATGATCCCTCTGTTATTCCAGAGAGAAGTTTTCTTTTTTTTTACACGGGGCTAACTGCTGTTGGCCGGCAACGTCGAAACCCTTTGTCAATTGCACTAGTCATTGTTATATAATGATCTGCACTCTCATAGTAAAAGCACGAGTTTCTTCTCTTTTTTTACACGAATGAAATCAAAAGGTGTCAGTTCTGAAATTTAAGTGGTGCCGCTGGCTTGCCTTCATCTAAATCGTTTTGTATTTCAAGAAGAGATCGGACTAACGAGCCAAGGATAACCAATGAGAAAGCCACCAAACAGTCATGCTAGCTTGGCTCAGCGGCATGAGATTTGCAAAGTAAAAGCAGGAATGAATTAATGATTAATAAATTTATATTAATTTTTAATAATCCAAGATATCTGTAAAGAACGCAAGTAGAGGGT